>JAOVYW010000093.1:2518884-2535930 GCA_025775045.1 Hiodon tergisus | reverse complement strand
AGGGAGGTGTACATGGAGGTTTAGAGGGAGACACACAGGGAGGTGTCCAGGGAGGTGTTCAGGGAGACACACAGGGAAGTGTACATGGAGGTTTAGAGGGAGACACACAGGGAGGTGTTTAGGGAGGTCTGCAGGGAGACACACAGGGAGGTGTTCAGGGAGACACACAGGGAGGTGTACAGGGAGGTGTACAGGGAGGTCTGCAGGGAGACACACAGGGAGGTGTTCAGGGAGACACACAGGGAGGTGTACAGGGAGGTCTGCAGGGAGACACACAGGGGGGTGTACGGGGAGACACACAGGGAGGTGTTCAGGGAGACACACAGGGAGACACATTGGGAGGTGTACAGGGAGGTCTGCAGGGAGACACACAGGGAGGTGTTCAGGGAGACACACAGGGAGGTGTACAGGGAGGTCTGCAGGGAGACACACAGGGGGGTGTACGGGGAGACACACAGGGAGGTGTTCAGGGAGACACACAGGGAGACACACAGGGAGGTGTACAGGGAGGTCTGCAGGGAGACACACAGGGAGGTGTACAGGGAGGTCTGCAGGGAGACACACAGGGAGACACACAGGGAGGTGTACAGGGAGGTCTGCAGGGAGACACACAGGGAGACACACTGGGAGGTGTACAGGGAGGAATGCAGGGAGAGACACAGGGAGGTGTTCAGGGAGACACACAGGGAGGTGTTCAGGGAGACACACATGGAGGTGTACACGGAGGTCTGCAGGGAGACACACATGGAGGTGTACACGGAGGTCTGCAGGGAGACACACAGGGAGGTGTAAAGGGAGACACACAGGGAGGTGTTCAGGGAGGCTTGCAGGCAGGGAATGCGCCATACCTCCTTGGGACCACCGAGGTTGAGGGCGCTGACATCAGGTGACTAGCGACAGGGAGTCATCATCTGCGTCACCCTTGGCTGCTGATAAGGGCTAAGATAAGTCAGACTGTGGCGGTGCCTGGAGGGAAGGGTGGAGGTTCTGCCTTGATAAGCTGTCAGAAGGGTGACATAGCACGCAGGTGAGGCCCACTAAACCTCAGGCGTTTCTCACCTCTCTCTCTCTCTCTGTTCCTCGCCGTCTATCTCATCCTTCCATGGCTTCCCCTGCAACCTCCTTTCCCCTTCTCCCGCTGACAGCCATTGGTCCAGGCCGTTTTCCCAGGCCCCTCCCCGTCGTAACCGCGGCATTGCCAGGAGTAAACGCTTCACCTGGTCGCTGCATTTTCTTTGGAGGAGGGTGCGTGCTCGAGTGGGACAACCAATACAATCGATGAGGTATTAGTCTATCTCAGATGAGACCCACAGAGGGCTGTTGTGGGCGACAGGCCCAGATGCACTGGGTTCTTGCCATGCCCCTCTGTTCTCCCCTCACTGTTTACGTTGCAACCCACTGAAAAAGTGCGTCCATTCAGTGGAGTGCATCCAGTACCATGCATTGGAAATTGCTTCATTTGACCTAATGTGGTCCGCCGGTGGAGGTGCTCAGCCGAGTGTAGACTGAGAACTAATGATCTGTTTTGTTTGTTTTCTTTTAGGAAATCGGATCGGTAATAATTATGTCTCAGGGCTCTAAATGCGGTTTTAATAGCCAGACTTGCCTATCACCTACTCAAACAAAAACATGCAGAATTTCAACAGTGTGCAGTTATTAAAACACCATAATTATCGCACACCTTATAGAACAAAAGTGAAATGGGAAAGGGTTATCCCAGGAGAAAAAAAGTCAGATCTCTAACAGGACTGTTTGATATGTGTTGAACTAATGGTAAACCAGCTTTCCCACTAAAACATTTTTCTTTGAGGTAAAAACACTGTTTGATTTTTCAAGAAAGTTTTGATGGCAGTTTGGTTTATCTTATATTTCGGTTAATCTTAGGAAAAGGCAACGCGTATTGACACAGCAGTTATATACAGGTCAGGGTGGCGTTTCCTCTGGGTTATCATGCCTTACGATGCTGCCTTGCGATGGCTAGCAAAGCAATGATATCTACCCGATAATTCTCTCAGCTTGAACACGCCAAGGTCACGGAAGCTTATGAAATATAGGCACATAAACCTGTGTCCCTCGCCAGACAATTTAGTGAACGTAATAAGCAGCAGTTGTGATGGCCGTAACCTTCGACCCTTCAAGATCCCTTCCAGCGGAAGAACATTGACTTTAATGCTTTACAAAGTTTACGCCCCTTACCGTCAGAACGATCCCTGCAGGGGGGTGAAAACGGCAACAACCGCTGACAGTCCTCCGATTCCGTGTGTCCCGTGAGCAACGTGGGACAGTTATGAGCACATTCTAAACAGGAGGAGGCACTTGACAACACTGATCCCCTCACACGGGTAAAGTCACGCCAATCGCATTTGGGAGACCTTTCCAAAAATCACTCCACAGAGTCTAATCTCAACAGGGCACGGCAGACCGGATTTTTCTTTTGTTCTCCCTTAAACCTGTATTAATCTGTATTATCTGAATGCCGAGGTTATGCAGAATCTTCACCGGTACACATGGAGGAATGGGGCCCCGCCTTTCTCCTTCTGCTTGGTAAAAACACCTCTGCTCATTTTCTCATTCTGGTCGTCCTGTCGTCATTGCTGGGACACCGGCAAAAGATAACCACCAGGAGAGGTTTTCAGAGTTTATTTGTAGTACCAACAAACTTTGGTAATTTAGCAAATTTCTGCATTAAAAATGTACTCTTAACAAAGTTTTGATGAGCTTGAAACAAATAAATAGCACAATATCGCTGATTTACAGCCTAGTTGGGGGAGAGAAAAAAACAAAACAAAGACACTAGTTTAAATTTCATAATAAATTGACATACAAGTGAATTATGGTGATATTCTTTACTGAACTACTTTACATTATGTTTTTCTCCTTTTTAAATAAAGCTTTTCGGTTTCTTAAGTACGTCCAGGAGCATGTTACAGTTTAATAAATAGAACGTTTTCCATTTCCACATGCACAACTGATTAGCGCTTGAAACATTTTACATTTTAGTCATTTAGCAGACTTTCCACTTATGTACACTCAACAGACACTACATGTCCTCTGTAATCACATACCATCCTGTCTTCCTCTCTCCCTTTAACATCATACCACCTCATGAGGGCTAAAACTATCAAAGTGTCATAGAAATGGTTTAGCTGAACGCAGTGTAAAGAAGAAACATGATGTCCAAACACAGCTTTTTTTTTTTTTTTTTTAAACATCTCAACATCAAAACATTTTTTTTTTCTGAAAATGACTTTTCGTTTTAATTTTCACAAGTTAAAGGAGGATTCATGCACAATGAGAATGGTGTCTGACGGCTTTTCAGAAGCAGTATTTGGTTGACTGAGGTCTTAGAATCGGTGGCTAAGATCACACACATATATATTTATTTTCTTTACATCAACAAAGAGAGGTAGTTGTTCTACCTCTGAGGAACTCGTATGCCCATGTCTGGCACACGTATAGTTATAAACTCTGAAAGCTGTAGCGATCCTTTATCCTCGGCTGTCTTCAAGGCAGAGAAACAGAAAGCGCGTCGTCTTCACGTCCATCGACTTTTTTGTCCGCACTTTGGCTAGGAGTCACTGGAGGAGGTCACTGCTTGTGAATCGTTTATAGTTCTGTGGTAGATTAGTTTTGTCTTTATCCTTGTGGAGGCTTGAGCGGTAGGCCGACGTAGAGTTCCTCCGCTGTGACCTCGGTTGTTTTCACGAGGCGAAATACGAGCTCTGCATGGAATAGAGCCGGTCGATGGGGTTTCCCACACGCGCCTGCATGGAGCTGAGCTCGGACGATGAGGCCAAGAAGCAGTCACTGAGGCTAGTTAAAGAAGTGTCACTGTCAATGTCATGGAAGATGGAGTCGTTTCCTGAGGAGACAAAACAAGGGAGTCGGATGAGCGGAGGATTAAGCCCGACCAAACAAACAAACAAACAAACAAACAAATCGAGCGTAAACAAGAGGAGATGATCCATCATGTTAAAAAAAAACAAAAAAACAAAAAGAGAGCAGAACCCCTCAATCAAAACAGCCTGGACTCCATTAATCATGAAAGCGGCGCTGTTCATTACTGCGTCGTGCGAAAACCAAGCGGTTAGGGTCGTTCCTAAAAGCGGAACATTTGTGGCTTGAGGGTCTGAAGTGAAGGATGCTCTGAACAAACTTCTGTAACAAGACAAAGAGGCACCGTTCAGATCATCTGAGTAGCCCCGTTGAAAAGGCACCAGACCAACAGCCTAATTGCAGAGGCTCGCCTCCCACCGAAATGTTTAATTCCGCGACTTTCCTTGTGGGTACCGTTAGCTTTACGAGGCTCTCTGTATGTGAATGACAGTTTGATGGGGGGGCGTACATTTTTAATGAGTTGTCAACGTTACGGGCGATTCTTCGCCCCTGTAAAACTCCAGTGGAGGGGAAGTGAGATGTGCCCAGGGATTGGGGCTTTACAATATGAGGAAGGGGAAAAAAAAAACTGCTTTTACTAATGAAGGCAGACGATGGCAATGCCCGAGAGTGTGCTGAACCCAAACTTCGATCGAGGCTGACTAATCCACCGCCCTGCCCCCCCTTCCTCCTTCCTTAAAAGATGATGGGGGCTTCACAAACACCCAGGGCGAGGGACTGGTAAACGGATTCTGCTGGCGCGACTCCACAGGGAGACGAATAACTTCAGTGCATACCTCAGTGTTTTCACGTGTCCACGGCAATGTCCTGAATCTAAAAAAAAAGGCAGCTACGGTTTTCGCACCCTTTATTTGATTTTAGAGAATGGGAGCCGCATCACCGTGTATGACATTTGTGGATAGGCCTGCGAAATAGGCCAAGCAAACGATACGATAGAAGGCAAGGTTGTGATCCGATCTAAACGCATATCTTGTGGGAGGGTTGACTGGGAGAAATGCCCAAGTTAGGCCATGAGGTTAGGTGGCTTTCAGCACCGGTCAGTGTGGACAGAGCTCAAACTGCAGCCCCAGTAAGCCCAGTACACTAGGCATTTACTCTGAGGTCATTTGTTTCTGTAAACCACGAAAATGTAGTATCGTCTCAATGAGTTCTATACATAGTGTTTACTATGTTACTGTTTTGTAGGTTATGAAGTCTTTATATTGCGATAAATGTATCGGTATTGACAAAAGACTTTCATTGGAAGGGGCCCGTAAGGGGTCGCACAGTCAGCACTATGCTATAGTTCCACCATGGGTTTGGTTTGTAGAAGAGACGAGCTTTGTTGAGTGCCTCTGCGCTGAAATCTCTCGTGAACGTGTGGCACATGCTCGCAATACACCCTCTTTATCTACTTAAAAATACCCAAATCTGTGCATGCTTATCCGTCACCCAATAGGAATCTTTAATGGACTCCATCCATGTCTTACGATTTGCCCGGACCATGAATGAGGATTGCTTTATATCTCCTACCCATGAAGCCTCACAGAACTTCATGGTTTACCATAGTTTATTACGCCATACCGCAATTCCTTAGGATCATCCCAAGGCCTCTCACAGAATGACCACTTGGGAACTGTCACAAAGCACAGAGCTGCATACCAGCAAAGCCCACGCCCGGGAGGGAGGGGTAGGGTGAGTAGCAGGGAGGGGCGAAAACGGGACATGCCGGACTGATTTTAAAACTGAGCTCCAGCATGAGACGCCAGGGCCATGAGAAGGCTTGTGTGGGAGAGGGGGGGGGGGCGGGGCAGCGCTTAGCCAGAGCCCCTTTCACCAGGGGAACTGTGTACCAGATACATGTGCCTCCCCGCTCTGGATCGGGGACAGAACAGGAGGGCGAGTTTGTCTGTGCTCACCGTATGGGTTCATGTGGTCGCCGGGCATCTGTGGGGGGGTGAGTCCCTGCTGGAAGGGGTCTGCGCTGTAACCGTTCTGGTCCATGGGTACCAGGGGCTGCTGGGGCGGGGCCAGTGGCGTGTAGGTACCCATCATCCCCTCCATCCTGCTGGACATCACCTCTGCAAGGGGAGACAGGGTGTGAGCCACGTCACCAGGGCAAGGCCACCGAGCAGGCCCCAACGCTAGGTTGAAATACCCTAAGACTAGAAACCACGGTGCTGGCCCTTTAAAAAACACCAAAACCAAAACCAAAAAAAACCAGTTTAAATAAACATCAATGATGTCATCACAGTAAACAGAGGGAGACTCTTCTCCTGACCAACAACTCTGACGAGGGTCAGAGTTCGCACAAAGTTCAGTCAGACCCAGAAGAGAAAGCTAACGTAACGATTGAACACTTTCAACGCTTACTGGAGACAGACACACGCCTGATGCGGCGCTCATTTTTTTCCGATAAAAAGGCTTGGCTCGCCCCAAATCCCAAAAATGTAACGTTGTGAATGTCTCTACAAACATGGCACAAAATAACAGCATCAAAGCTAAATCGTGACGTGACGCAATGCGTCTTTATGGCATTACAATAAAACACAGCTTTTCTTATTCATTTTACTGGCACAACATACACAACATAGACCCGTACGCAGTGCGAAATGTACGCTGCTATGATACCACAGACAGTGCGTATTGACTGCTGGGTATTATCAGAGCAGGTCAATGTTTTACTTTGTGATTGCTAAAATACACAACGATCGGGAACAATGGTGCTGGTCAATAAACAGTTTAAATAACCAGCAATGATGTCAGCAGACGCGACCCATAAATGGGGAGAGACCGTGCAGACAGGCTTGTGACTCACACAGAACCCACGCCTTGTTTCCATGGGACATTTCCACTACACTTTGTCTCTCCACTGCAGTCTCGACAGGGATTCCCCTTTCTGTATCTCAGCGAGAGGTCCGGGTTAAACCGTTTTAAAGGCTGTCCAACCTGTACCACCTCTGCCCCTCAGTTCACACTAAGTGATTTTCTACTGAAAGCATCTAAACGTGAGATTATTGTCCAGTCCTTACACGTACTTCGACAGTAACTGGTACGAAGGCTACAGAGCAGCTACACAGCTGTGTTTGGGACAACCTGAAACTAAATAACAACGCACAATTTGTAATTGACAGTGGGTGGAGGCCAAGAATGGTCCTTCAGTGGTCCATGTCTTTTAAAATGGCTATTAATGGGTTGTCAACGGTAAGGGCGAGTCTTCGATCCTGTAAAACTCCAGTGGGCTGACAGAGTATAGAGGTTCGACCAGGAGAAACACCACACCTATTTTTCTCTCTAAATATCCAGCGGTTCTTAAATCCTGCTGACCACTTAGTGATGGAAGCACGAGCATCTGTTAAAAGAGCCGTTGAAGGCATTTCCACATCAGGAAAGCGGTGAAGGCTGATCCCATGGGGCTGCCACATTGTAAGCCAATCAGGAATGGATCCAGCGGGGCTGCCACATTGTGAGCCAATCAGGAACGGATCCAGCAGGGGTGCCACATTGTGAGCCAATCAGGAATTGATCCCATGGGTCTGCCACATTGTGAGCCACACAGGCATGGATCCCACAGGTCTTTTTCAATATATAACCCCCCCCATGAAGCCAAGGCAGGAACCTCCAAAGATGTACACCTGACTGGGGCCACAGCTACTGGCCCCGTACATAACAGCGAGGAGAGGGCCCCCCATGTATATGCAAGGTGAGGACCCCGTACGTAACAGTGAGGAGAGGGCCCCCCATGTAAATGCAAGGAGAGGGCCCCGTACGTAACAGCGAGGAGAGGGCCCCCCATGTAAATGCAAGGTGAGGGCCCGTGCGTAAACGCGATGGTTGAGCCAGCTATTTAAACGGGAGTGGAGGGCCATTTTATCCTAAGCGTTTAGGAACAACCTAACATCACTCTGGCCACGATATATGCACGGGCAGTCCCATGTCTTTTCAGGGAAACTCTGGGCCAAGGCGCTTTTCCGGAGTATTAAAATAGACTTTACTGGAACCCAGAATGGCACAAAAGCGCGATAAAGGATTCCACTCAGATTGCAGGTCATTTGGAGAATCAGTGTTTTGTATGCTAATGCTCAACACCCTTTGGTCAGCTTAACCGTCTGCGCACTCTGACAGGAGTCTGGCGGTCCCCGTTTAAATCCTGCACGTGGGACGAACACACCTGCTCAACGTGCGGGCCTGCTAATGACACGCTCATTAAACCCATCTGTTTGTCTCGCTCAGACTCGTGCTCACCTTGACCGAGCCTTTGAGAGTTCTGCTGCTCTTGCTGCTGCTGCTGTCGCCGTGCCAACTTCTTCATCTGGGGAAAGAAAAGAGAAAAAAAAACAATTCTTGAAATCCCCTAAATTTAAGATTTAAAAAAAAAAAATTTATGGGAAATTAAACGCACATCTTCTTAGTGCTCACCCCAAAGTGAACTAGAGACACACATATCTGGCTGCAATTCATTATCCAAACCCTTTTGAAGATACAATCAAACAGGAGGAGGGCTGGAGACATTAACCAGCATAGATTTGTGTGGAGTGGTCTTTAACTTCAAAATAAGTTTTAATGGAATGCAATAAGAGGTTAAGTCAAAAAACAAACAGACAATTGCTAAGCTAATACCAATCCTATCTGCTGATTCCTCAATATAAAAACATTCAGGAGACCGTTTGGTCACGGTAATGCGGACATTAGAACGAGGTCGGTCTTATCCTATTCCACCCTCTCACCTTGGCTCTTTGATTTTGGAACCACACCTGCACCACGCGGACGCTCAGACCCGTCTCAGCCGCCAGCGTCTCTCGCACCTGGAACGGAATGCACAAAACTCAACTCAAAGCACTGCTCAGATGACTTCCAAACGGGCCATTCCACCGTTGCAACTTCACAGAGCCGTCCACCACGAAATCAGGTTCCTCAGGTCCCCCCCCACCCCGTTTCACACCACCCCCAGGCGCCGTTCGTTATCCCCCGGTAAGTGCTGAGGCAAGGGATGTAAACTCACCTTTCGGCAGGGCTTGGAGGAGACTTCGAAGGAGGCCTTGAAGGCGCGGCGCTGCTGGGTGGTGAGGATGGTGCGCGGACGCTTGGGTCTGCGCGGATCCTTCCCGTCGTCGCCGCTGCCCTTCGCCTGCCCCCCCGAGCCCTTCTCCGGCTTCACGTCCAGCTCCTCCTCCTCCTCGCTTTTCTCTGCGCACACAGAAACCAAGCCCTTCACTTCCTCAGGAACCAGCAGGTTTTTCAACTCTCCGCGTTTCTGACAATCCCATGAAAAATAGCCCTTTTCTTTTCAAATCTCGGTGAATCAGACTCCACGCGAGTGTATTATAATGAGAGATTTCCAAGCATGTGGTTTTAATACTAGGGTTATCAATTCATTACTGAAGGAATAGGCCACAAACGCTATTAGCCATTGAGAATACTTCTGCCGGCACTGCAACAGCCCAACAAAACATGTTCATTCGTCACCGGACTGGACATCCTGTCATTAATAATTTATGGCAGAGCATTTTAGCTGTTTTGCACTAAATAAATCTTTGATAAGGATCATACATATTTCGAGTCCACCTCCATGCAGAGTACTTAGAATGGCTGACTGAATACACATGGAACCTACATCTGAACTGGGGTGGAGGGGAGTACAAACGAAAACCAAGGAAACCTTTAAGGTCTGAAGGGAAGTACAGAGCAGGAAAACGCGGTACGCATCGCCCATGTCCGCCTTCACCTAGACCCAGTACCGAGTGGGAATGGGCTTCTGGGAAACTGACTGGATTGCCGGGCGTTTTCTTTTCTTTTCTTTTTTGTTGTTGCATGTTTTATTTTGCGACAGGGAGCCGAAGGAGAGCAGCGTTTTAAATTAAAAAAAACATGAGAGGATCGTGCAGGAAACATTTCCAACAGCCGACAGCTTTCCGACTGATCGGGACGCTTCCGTGTCGATGACTCTCGATAGGCCGCCATAACTGCCTCTTCAACTAAATGACCTGCAGCTTTCTTAATTGTTATGACCCAGCGGGGAACCGGTTAATCGGAGAACTGCATTCTCATATATGACGATAAGGGTTTGTTTGGTATAATAAAATGATTGTAATAAAAAAAAACTAAAAAAAAACGCAAACAAACAAACTAGACAACTTTTGTGGCTTTGCGCAGTGAAAGATACGTAACCACGGGCAGGCTCCGTGTCTCCCCTGAGCTTCGATTACGTAACGAGGGGCTAAGGGGTGATTATCATAGCCCTCACAGTATCGTTAGCGGGAGTCAGTGCCAATTAAACCTGCAAACTACTTGGGATTTCCAGCGAATACCCACAGACACAAACATCGACGGGGCTGTTATCATCTGTTTCTGATTTGTCTTTTAGTTTGCAGCAGAGTGTATTTCAGCTCACTGTCACACGCGTATTCCACTTCCCCGTCCCGCATTTCAAGGTCAACCCCTTTTCATGTTAACCATTGTTCCTTTTCATATTATGGTGAACAGTTAGGGGGAGAGAGGGGATTCTGTTACACACTCGGATAAAGGGAGAGCAGAAGTAAAGCAAGCATTTTTCCAAATAAATTTGACGCACGCAGATTTGTTTGACAAATCTTCCGACGTTCGTCTCCGCTCAAATGAGAAGCAGATGGAGCTGAACGTAGCGGCCTGGCAAAGGGCCTCACTGTGAACAAGTGAGGAGCAGATAGAGACACTCGTCCCTCTATGTAATGGGCCAGAGGCTTCTGTCGCTCAGCGTGACCCGGGATCCGCTTTCTCTGCGGCCTCTTTGCCTGCGGACGGCGACAGAGCGGTGTTAGCGGCTAAGATTGTAGCGCCGAATGCGCACAGAGGACCACTGTATCTAAGCACTCGCCCCCCCCCCCCGCGCTCACCCGAGTCGGACTCATCCGGGCTGACGGAGCTGAGCAGGTCCTTCTCCTTCTCGTAGTCGCTCTTGCAGAGCAGCTGACCCTCCTTGAGCACGAACTCGTCGCCCTTGCGCAGCTGACGGTCGCAGACGCAGCAGCAGAAGCAGCCCAGGTGGTAGACGCACTCCAGCGCGCGCATCACAAACTCAGTGGGGGCGATCTTCTCCAGGCACCCGCTGCACTTGGTGGCGAACAACCTGTGGAGGATCGAGGATTCATTTCAAAGGATTCATAAAGGCTGAAGAGACACCGATATTGAAAAGGTACATAAGGGCATCTGCATTGCAAAAAACATATATACATATATACATATATATATACATATGCATTGCGAGTTAAACGTGGGCCGCACTTTGCACATTTCTGGGCTGATTCCATGGGCGACTCCAGGGCTTTGGGGGTCATCTGTAAATGGACAGCGCAGCATGAGGAGCTGATAAGAGAACAGGCGTGGGCCATTGGAACAAATTCCCTGAAGCATCCCATCTCTTCCCACTTTGTGGGGATTAGTTATAAAGCGTGCTGGGCAGTTTTCACATTACACAGGGATTACATAAAGGATGCATTATGTCTGATTGCATAGAGGTCGTACGTGTTCAACAAAAACTAAAAACTAAACAAAACAAAACATTATCATAACAATAATAAAAACAATAATCAAACGTATAAGACTTGTGTTTTTTATTCTATTGTGCCACGCAATAATTTGTAAATTTCAGTAGGCTACTTTCAGAGTGAATTGTAATTAAATATGCAAATTTTGTCAAATTACAATAAAAAGTACAAAACGAAAATGCTGTCCCAACAAAAACCTCTTCCGGTGTGTTCCCATTGGCCTACAGGACAGTTCCCGGGGCTTTTAGCTGATTCCCAGGAACCGAAGAGGCTGCCCTGGTTTTATACCGATAGTGACCCCACGGAGGGGACTTCACAGCTGCCTGCCGTCGAGAGACGAGAGCCGGTATCTGACCGTGCAAACGAGAGACAGAGAGGCCGAGGGAAAGTTTGTGTCACGTCGATGATGGGGACACTGATAACTTGAGTTCAGTTGGCAGCTGCGTTGGTTAGTGAAACTGGATAGTCACCAGAGGCCGGCGCAATCTGTGTGCGATCGCGAGCTTCCACTCCTCTCTTCGGAAAGGCGAGGCGAACAGCGAGGTCCCTCTTCGGGTTTGGACTCCCCCCCCCCCCACACATCCGAGGGAGTTCACTAGCATCAGACTACATTACATTACAGGAGTAATAATCTGCCCCCCCACACAACCTCTCTTCTGACCATATACCATATTACAAAGCACATAGAAAGCCTTGATCTCTTCCCCTCCTTTAACAATTTATAACATCCTGAGCTAGAAGATTCATACCTACATTAAACTAATTTCTTTAGAGGGAGAGGAGTTTGGCTCGGGTTCTATTTTCAAATGCATGTGTCTCATTGATTGGATCAAAAGACTGGTCCAAAGCCAAAATGGTACGGTTTCTTTGATTGTAAGACAATGCAATGTTAACACCTGATGAGTGAAACGGGCTAATTTCTTTCCAGGCCTTGATTAATGAGAGCCTAATATTGTAGCCTCAGGCTCACCTGTTGGTTGCTAACCCGGTTTCTGAGTTCCGAACGGCTCTCTCCTATGATCAAATGACCGGGCTTTTAAAAATCTAAAACATTTTGCACACATTGCACAATAGGCCCAACAAAAGGTACGTACCTTTTAGCAAATTCAGCATTTATAAAAGCCTGTATTCCTCGATTTATTATAAGGGCTTAAGGAGATTATTGTTTTACTATGGAAACACCTGAGGGATAATCCCTGAAAACCTCCGGCATGCTATAAAAACGAGCTAATCTCCCAGAAAAGAGACTTGAGAAGGCGCCCATCAGCCTATCACGTAGCTTTGCCCCCCCCCACCCTCCTTCTCCCTCAACCAAACCAGGCCTCAGCCAAACGGCCACACTTAAATGACCAGGACCCCGAAGCTGACCACCACGGAGTCCGCCATTCGTGTTCCTGAAGAGAACATCGGAGCCCTTCCAACAGCGATCATCATAATCTCACCCTGACAGGGGCTGGTAGTCGAAACGCACACATTGCAATGGGGGTTAATTAACTCAATTTTCATAACTCACATATATTGCGGGCGATTACCCGTCGCAGGCAAACGGCGACACGGTTGCGTCTCGGTGCCCCAAAATTGGCCGGCGCACGGTTGCGTCTCGGCGCAGTGGATATGATCAATGTGGAAACGCAGGTCGCACCGCTTATTTCCCCCCATCTGATAATGACTTTTAAAACTTTCTAAATGTGCGATCCGCAGTGCTTGGGCTGGCTCCGGGCCAATGCAGAAAAAGGGTGGGGGGGGGGGGGGGTTGTGTGAAAAGATGGCCGACCGGCTATTATCCCAGAGTTCCTCAGGAGGTTTTCACCCTCATCTGCAATGCAGCCCATCGCGCTAGATACGGAAATACTTGCACACAAAACAGCGTGACCGGCAAGGCGACGAGTTTCGGTAATGTTGATCCGTAAAATGGGAGGGTAACGCACGAGCCGACACCCTCCCGGTTCCACCACCCCCCCCCCCCCCCGGATGTTCCCAACGCACGCGAGTGCACTGCATGCCGGGAACAATCGGGACTGACGGACGGCGGGGCGATGGATCCGTCGCGAACGGCTCGCAAGCCCAAATCAAATGTTTATTTAATGAAGGACATCCCTTCTCGCAAGGCCTGGGATCAAAGAGGAGGAAATCACCCCTTAGTACGGCTTTGCGATTTCTTACTTTCCTCATTCACCAGTATAACTCCCCATAACTTAAATCTTCTCATCCAGATGAAAACATTCTATTTTTAATTTCCATCCCCCCTTCCAGATTCTTTTCTTTCTTCCTTTTCTCCCCCCGATGCTAATCTTGTAAGCCGCTATTTTTCTATTTCCACTCTCTGTCACTTTGCATTATATTTTGGGCGGTAATTCCTATTTGTTCCTTCTGGAATCTTCCTGTCCAGCTTTGTCCCGGGGGCCTAATCCGGACTTTTTACTCGTTGTCAGCCCCCCGCTCTCCTCTCTCAGCAGGACTCTGGGGGAATAGCCATGCGTGACACTCCTGCCATGGCAACCGCGCCTCCCCAGGACAGCGACGGCCAGCTTTCGGACAGCCAGGGAGAGCCTTTCACCAGCGAGCAGCAGAGGTAAATCCTCCGCCGGGGAACAAGGAGAATTAGCAGGGGAGCGCTGGACTAGGGATTTAGAACCCCCCCCTCACCCCCTTCTTTGAAAGGCGCAGTCACTCAGACTCCCACTGCTCACCACAATCCAAAAAAAAGAGGGTGGGGTCTGGGGCAGGGAGGGGGGAAAACCGCGCTCTGAATGACACAGGCGCTGGATTGTGGAACAGTCTAATCCCACTTTAATACCTTTCCAAGTTCAGCTCTGAAAGAATGCTCTTTAAAGCAACGCCGCAGAGTGAGCAGTGAAAACTGCACCAGGCGGGTCCTCGCGCTGCCCGATCGGCGGACAGGGGGCTCCGACCTCCTGCACAATACCCTCGCTTACACTTACTCCGGGTTTCAGAGCGGCAGGAGCCATGGCAACGAGATAACCGCTCACCCCGACTGCAGACGTTACCCCGAGGGAGGGAGCTCCTTTCCCCCCTGGTTAAAATATTACGGGAGATGTTGGACTAGCTTTGGGCACACGCTTTCCTTATTGAGTCTTTCCGATTTTCGCTTTTGCTTTCCTCTGACCAAAGGGACAGCCTAAAGATGTCTTCCTTTGTCTCCTGCGCCACTGTTTCTGCGGATCTCTCACAGAAGCGCTGCGGATCTCTCACAGAAGCTCTGCAGATCTCTCACAGAAGCTCTGCGGATCTCTCACAGAAGCTCTGCGGATCTCTCACAGAAGCGCTGCAGAGCTCTCACAGAAGCGCTGCGGGGCGTAAACTGCAGTCGGTTTTATTCTCCCAGGAGGTGCGAGACTGGCACTAATTGGTTCATAAACCTTTAAAAAAAAAAAAAACACCGCTTGCTGTCCTGAGCGCTCTCAGCCATGCTGGGGAATGCAGGGGTTTTAGCCTGGTGACAAAAGCCCAGCGTTGGACTGAGCGTTGATCCCGGCGTTTGTTGTGTGTACAGAGCTTCTTCTCAGCTTGTCAGTTTACGGAGGGGGTGTCCCCCCTCTGTCAGTGAGTGCTTGCTTTGACGGTATGCGTTCCTCTCCTCCTCACGCACCTGAACGTACAGATTTTCTGATAAGTGCCTTCCTTGTTTAGGCACCACCTGGGTGGTTCGGCCCGTGTGACTTAAATATTGATTCAGGGTTTTTCTACAGGGTGGGGCTTGGATAACTGCAAGAGTCCCCTTCTTTTTTCACAATCATTCCTACGGACATTCGACTTGCTTTATTTGTTCACATTTCCATTTCTTCTTTTGGTAGCACATCCTGAGTGACGTACCCAGCTCATCTCCAGCTGCAGAGTAATCTATTACATTTATCCCCGGAGAGGAGGAGCTCCTGCAGGTGAAATACAGAACTATGAGCTATCACCTGTAAACGTGTTTAAAACAAACTCGATGCTCTTTCTAAAGGCCAAGACGTGAACCTGGCACACAGCACCCATTACCTATCTTCATTCGAACTGTCTTCAGAACAAAAATGCTTTCAGACGTGGTGAGTTTCAGAGGTCACGCGAGGTACAATGAGAAGGCGAGGGATTTAGCGGCTCTTCCTCCCTTGCCGGTCGGGGGAAGTGTTAGCCCTCCCTTTCAACCCATCCTCGGCCTGCCTGAAGTGCACTGTGGGCTTTCTGAAAGCCCTCCTCTGGTGGATTCCGCCGCAGTAATCAGGACCACCTCCATTACAGCCGTGGAAGGGTTGACCGGGAAGAGCTGACCGGGAAGAGTTGACCGGGAACAGTTGACCGGGAAGATTTGACCGGGAAGATTTGACCGTGAAGAGTTGACCGGGAAGAGTTGACCGGGAAGAGTTGACCGGGAAGAGTTGACCGGGAAGACAAGGCAGCTCGCGGCAGCAAAATCGTCCAACCAAAACTGCCTTCATTTAGCACAGGGTGGATTTTCAGCACCTCTTACAACGGGTTCAGAAAACTGATACACGGAAGTCCCAGCCCACACACCTCCAAACGTGGCCCACTTACTGTTTTTCAACCACCTTCCTCTGGTCAGGGAATAACGTTCCATTTTTATACCAAACTGGGTTTTCACATTCCCCTTTCTTCAGCCCGTCACGGCAACACAACTGCAAAAAATCTGAACGTTTCACTCATTAGAGGGAGAGAAAGCAACCACTGTGAAGTCCCCCTTGACCAGTGTCTGGCCTGCAGGCGGTGATCACCAGGAGATGGACGACGAGGAGCAGAGGGGGCGAGACGACAGGAGGGTTGGCGGACGCTGAGGGGGGCCTGCAGTGTACCGGTCAGCACCGCGTGGTCAGCACCGCGTGGTCAGCACCGCGTGGTCAGCACCGCGTGGTCGGCGACGGGGCTGATTAACAGCCAACCTCCGTGACTTCTCTGGCACCAGAGCCCTGAGCCGTTTGTCTCCCGGGAGACTGACGGGACGGGGAGCGTAGGACAGAGATGGAGATGGAGTGAGCGGAGTGGAGGAGCCACGGGGTGATGGGTCTTGACCACCTCCTTGACTGGGTTTGGACCTGGAACTCTGATTAACTGGGCCACTGAAACCAATTTTAAATAAATACATTAAATTCAATTTTGAAACCAAGTATGATGTGTCAGTCAGTCACTACTCTGTCCCTCCACCACGGACACGGCGTCACTCCCTGCAAAGACCCTGGATAACAGCTTGTGCACACTACCTCCACACTCATGGTCTCTTCTCAATGAGTTTCCTCGGGAGCGTAATTACCAGAAATTGGCGCTTTCCTCAGCACATTGCACCACAAGCCAGGGACATTTTCTTTTTCGCAGTGCAGGATTATAACGTTTCTGCAGAAATCTTGTCTATAAAGTGGCCCTGATATGAGTCACGGGCAGTCAAGTCATTGTGCCTCAGTTCCTTTTGCGAGTATAATTCTCTGTTAAATGAAAACGTCAACATCCATTGGATGCCGGAGTCAGATGTCACTGTTGCCGAGCACCAAAATGCAAATGCGCCTTGGATAAGCGACAAATAGGTTGACAGGAGTAGTTGTCCCCTGGTAAAAGATAAGATGTTTTTATCTGTTTTTCATGCACTGGGCAAAAGTCTGACTTCTACCCTTTGGTATTTTTGTTTATGAATGCCTAA
>JAOVYW010000093.1:2479348-2502701 GCA_025775045.1 Hiodon tergisus | reverse complement strand
TTTTTTTTTTTTTTTAAAAGTGGAGGCAAAGATACATTTCCCTCACTTTGTCTTTCCATAGCAAGATAGGCTGTGTATACCGATTTGATTTTTAAACCAAAGTATTGAAAACACGAGTCCATCACAGCACCCTACTCCCACTGTCACCTTACTGACCTGGGCTGTCAGCCTGGTCAGTGTGCTACTTACTGTGACCTCAGAGAATGTGGAAGCCTAATCAGTGAGCTACTTCCTGTGACCTTGGAAAACATGTAAGCTTGGTCGGTGAGCAACCTCTTCTGACCCTGATCTTGAAGAACATGTAAGCCTGGTCAGTGAGCTGCCTCCTTTAACCTCCCCTGACCTTGGAGTTCGTGTAAGGCTGGATTTCATATCATAATTCAAACTGAAAAGAGAACAAACAAATACCAGCCTGGGCCTGAATGGGTGGGAATTAGATAAGACAATACTCCTGGCTGAGCCTTTTTCCAAATTGAGCAACTCTAATGATCAAAACTAAACTGTGAGTTCCAATCCCTCGCATAAGCATGCTCAAATTCCTCCAGGCAGTCCAGTTCCCTGCTGATAGGAAATCCCATAAATCAACACCACTTTGCTGACTGAGATGTCGTGAATGTCATGGCTAAGGTGTGGGCTTTACCTGCGAAGGCCATGGTCTTCACTATGTGCCCTGCCTGAATGTCGTGGCCATGGTGTGGGCTTTACCTGCGAAGGCCATGATCTTCACTACGTGTCCCGCCTGAATGTCGTGGCTGAGGATTCTCTGCTGCTCATGAGTGACCCGAAAGTCAAGGCTGAGGGACAAAACAGAAGCAACAACACTGTGTGTCACCATTACTGCACCAGGGAACCATAGTAGTAGGAAGTATGAACATGTATTTAAGTAAAGGTAAATTCAGAAGTGTGTGAATTCGTGAATGTAGATATAAACATGGGGGTCCAAAACAACGGTATGTACACATGTACACCCTTTTAAACAGCTTTTTTCTTTAGGATAATTGGTAGATAATGGTTGGTCAATAACAGAATCAGTGCTAGGCAAAGTCAAATTCAAAACGAATTTCTGCTCTCGTGTGAACTTTTGGGAAAGTGTGTCTGCATTTATATGTGTGTCTGTACGTACGTATGTGTATGCGTGTGTGTAGGTATGTCTGTATGTGCGTGTGTGTGCCTGTACATATGTATGCACATGTGTGTCTGTATGTATGCTGGGGTGGAGATTAACTGTGTTCTCGTCTCCTCACCGACTCTCTTCTGTCCCGTCTCCATTCGATGCAGTTGTCTGTGTGGCATTCTCAGACAGGTGAAGAACGTAGAAAATGTTGTAGTGCCACCTGGAGGGAAAACATAACATGAACAGGCTGCAGTTCTATGCCAAGCCAAACCAAGCACAGCGAGACTGGCGTCAGTACTGCAAGACTAGCGTCTGCGCCGCAAGACTGTGTCAGTGGCTTTCTTGCATGGCCAGGGTTCAGGGCACACACAGCGGCTGTCCCCTCACCTGCTGCTGATGTTAATGCCACTGTCTCGCATGGCCAGCAGAAGCAGCGCCACGCAGGACAGGAACTCACTGACCCCGCCCGGATACAATGAGAGTGAGGAGCGCCTCAGTTGGGCTGCCAGGTCCATGATGTCCTGCACGCCATCGCCCAAGACCATCATCAGTGTCACGATGGACCACACGTTCGAATCCTGCAACCCGTTCAGGTCTAATCAAATCCATCGCTCCCAATAAATGTAACAGACAGAAACTCCTTTATTTAAATGTCAATCACGCACAAGTCACCCACCTGAACACTCAACAAAACTCAATGTGATTAATGAGTTGCTTTGGCAAGGCCAGTTCAAATATACAGCTAAAACATGGTAAGTAGCATGAGTATATTCCGATCATTCCAGCGCTCTCCTGTCGCTCTCCACATCCCAAATGTTGTCCCTGGTCTTAAACCCAACAGACTGCCACCCCGGTGCAGTTTTCTCCCACCTACCCCATTGATCTCCTCCAGTTGGGGGATCCTGTGCTTCAGGCAGGCCTGCGCCTGGGCAAAGAGACGGTGAGCCCTCACACAGTGAAGCACCTCCCCCAGCCGCACCCTGGTGCTGTGTTTGAACTGAGACATGTATCTGCAGCAAAGAAGCAGAATGGTGGTTACGTCTCAGGCCAAACAGAATTACTCTCTCTGCCTTTACACACACAGGAACTGTCCTGGTGTGCACAGCACTCTGTCTGTTTAAACTATGCACTAGCTTAATTAAAAGACATCAGCTAAATGAGGCAAACTGGTGGACACTCACTTACTTCACCATGTTAAGCACGCACAGGTCGTCATTTGCAGTCATATGGTTTTCTCTCAGGAGCGAAGAAATCTCCTCCACGGACCAGCTCTCTCTCTTTTCATAGCGGTAACACAGCTTTTTCCAGGGCAGAAACTGCGGGGAGAACGACATACAGGTTATAGCAGAAGGTAGGAGACCTGCACTACAGTTAAACATTCAAATCTCCTGCACCTCTGAACCGAACACAACCTGAACTGAACCGAATGCTCTCCTAACCATTAGCTTCATTACTTAATTTATTTTTTATTTTTTTGCCATTCACGTTTTTTGTCTCCTAACCAGTACTCAGGAGGTTTCAGCTTGGGTTTGTTTTGAATGATCTATCAGTATAATCAGAACTTCTACATCTATCACGTGAGTTAAATCCACTTGTGATTCAGTAACTCCCTGTTTCCCTTCAGTCTGTAAACAACTGAAACATTGAGAAGCTCACCAGCGGGTCGTTCACCACAACCCTCCACCTCTGACACACAAGGCTCACGCTCCTGTAGATGTCCTCCGCGGACAGGTGGCCCAACACGATCCTCAGGACCTCGTCGGGCAGGTCATCCATGTGACCTTGTGGCTCTGCCCAGCCGTGACTGCTCCCCATAAGGCCATAGTAAGTATCAGGAAGTGCATCCACCTCCTCCACCTCCCACATGGGAGGGTCTGTGGGTTCCGGTCGATGCTGGCTATTCAAGCTGCTGCACCCCACAGCCCCCCCTCGATCCACCATCTCGGGTATCACCGAACCGGGACTCCATGACTTCCTGTCATTGTCGCCAATCGTCGTGTAATCCACAACAGCCTCCAACAGCTCATCCGGGATGTAATCTGTGCCCCCCAGGTCCTTGGGGGCACCAGCTGCAACCAGACCCAACTCCACCTCCACATCTGCTTTCTGGGGACTGACCCTGACGACACCAGTCACAGGGAAGTATGCTTTGATATCCTTCTGATGCCGACTCTCGTTCTGCTCTGTGTTTGAACCAATAAGAAGAGAGCAGTGTCAGAAAGAGGCAAACAGTTTTTATAAGTTAAACAACAACATCAAACTCTGCCATGTCACTAATATCACAGATCGGGGACCCCCAGTCCTACCTCCCCTCCCTCTCTTTGTGGATGCCCGAGGGTACAGCCCCAGGCTGAGGTTATTGCTGCCGTCGGAGATGAAGAAGGGTTGAGTGAGGGGGTGGCTACCCCTGGAGCTTCTGCCCAGTCCCACGCACTCACTGGCGCTCAGGTGTCTTCGCTTAGCCCGCCCTGCATCCACATAGAAAGAGACCCAAAACTATGCAGGAAGGAGCGCTAAAACCGGACCAATTAGGATTTTATAGTGTAGAGGGAATTAGCTAGTCTAGAAGGTTTAATGACGATCATGTCGTCACTTTTGACAAGATCGCCTAAGGTGTTGGGAGATGCAACTACCTCTTGTTGCCGATTCCATCGTTGTTAATCTTAGGTGGAGGGGCGGTTCAATCAAAATCCTACTGTGAAGTGACGACTCAGATTTTTATAACAGATAACGTTAGAAAAGGCACGGATACTTCTGAGAGGAAAGAAGAAGAAAAAACACAGGACACCAAAGTGCTTTTAGATCTTTAAATAAATAAAACAAATCGTTTACAGTAGTTATCTAAGTGGCTAGGGCATTCAAATTAGCAAGTTACAGGTACATAAACCTTTTTTGCTCAATGAAATATACAGTAATCGGTAAAGATACTTTCACTACAGCGACAAATAATGGCCAAAAAGAATGTCTTCTTTTAATGGTATCACAACACTCACGAGGAAGCCGAAATAACCATACAACAGAAACGTTCGTGCTGGAAACGGAGCAATATTTAATTACCCACCGTAAAGACTATTTAAACAAAAGATGTATAGTCCACGTATGTATTCATCTAAGCTAAGTACTGTTTATCACCCGTGAATACTTAATCAAACTTCCAGTTCCTGTGCATCAGAAATGGGCGTTCCACACTTTTAGATAATATCCGGGATGACTATTTTGTTCCCCAAACGTTTATTTTCATTCCGTTATTTACATTGAGTTCAGACTTCAACATTTAATTGGATTTGAAATCGTTATTTTAATGTATATAGAAAGTTCTCTAAATCTGACACATTGCGCGAAATTGCTTTTGTTCGTTTATTGTCATTCACTTGGGTACAACTTAGTTGGCCAACTTCACCAGCGACGAATTCGTAAAAATTGGACCTCCATGCTAGGAATGAATGTATATCAATAGCATAGCGCAACTGTAAATTGTTGCAAAGAATATTGCCGTCTTTAAGTAATTGAAACAAACACAAGAAATAAACTATATTGCCATCAAGAAAATCAAATACATTACTGGTCGTCTGATCATGGATGAAGAAAGTACATTCAAACGTTTGGTCAAATTTACCCAGGACGGTCAACTATGCCGGATAAAGAAGGAACTCGGCGAAAATGATAACTTGCGATGTTTGATAGGCAGAAAACATTTCGGGACATCGGGCGACACGTTGTTACACTACGCAGCCAGACATGGCCATTTGAGTGTGGTGAGATTTTTAGTGGAAGAGATAGAAATGGACGTCGAACTGTTCAATAGTGATTACAAAAGAGCTCTGCATGAGGCCGCGTCTATGTGTCAGGCGGAGTGCGTGAGTTATCTTTTAGACAAAGGAGCCAAAATTGATTGCCTAAAAAAAGCAGACTGGTAAGACTGAAAATTGCTTACCTTTTTCGATAGCTTGGTAGAGCGGCGGACTGTAGAGTTAATATAATCTGTGAAGTTGACGTTAGGTCAGTGGTTCGAATCTGGCTCGAAGGATGCCTTTTTATTGGCATATTTGTGTATTAGCACATACGTTTTCTATACGATCTGTAAAAAGAAATGTAAATTATTTGTACCTTATTTGTTAGCTTTTGAATTAATCTAATATGTTTCCATATCTAAAAAACAACTCCAAAAAGTGGAGCTCAGCTCTTAATCTACAGGACTGGACTAACTGTCACAAAGTCAGACACACAATGCTAGTAGGCTTTCAATGTTTAAACGCTGTTCTTCCAGGACCCCTCTCATGATGGCATGTACGAGGAAGGACCCGAAGACCGTCACCGTGCTGTTGGACAACGGGGCTAACCCTGCACTGAAGAACAAAGACGGCTGGAACTGTTTCCATATCGCTTGCCGAGAGGGGGAACTTGCAGTCATTCAGCGCCTCCTAGCGGCCAGTCCGGGAGTCTGGGACACAGAGAGCAACATCGGCCGAACTCCTCTCCACACTGCAGGTGGAGAACCAGGCCGAAGAGCGTGTGAAATTAGTAATACTGCAAAGCGTTTCAACCCCATCGTTTTTTTCTTTATGCGAACCCTTATACTGGGTTCGGTTGCCTTTTAACTCTGTGGCTTTTCCCCGATGGTATATTTTTACACTGATGTCTTTCCTAATTTTCCAGCAATGCATGGTTGTGAAGAAATTGTTAATTTTATTCTTCAAAGGTAAGCTTGCTTGTTTGTATAGCTAATTTTATAGAAAATTCCTAGTTCCCAAATTACATAAAATCAAAATCTCGTTTGTATTTAAATGTGAAGAAGAAAAGCAAGTGGAGACCTAAACCACAGTACTGCCATAACAGAAAACCAACACTTTGACAGAAAACCATGTTGTCCGCTTTAGGGGTATGGGTCTGGTTCCCAACATTCCCAATGGTTTTTCTTTGTCCATCCTCCGGTCTTGACTTTCAAAAATAATTTTTCACATAATATAATTACGTTCAGCAGTGAATCTATATGGGAGGAAAAGCTGCAGACAGCCGCTTCGTAATACCACAACTATAATACATGATAATTAATTATGTGATGGTGAGGATGCTGATGCTGTTGAAGATTAAGACAATGATGGTGATTTCAGATGCGGTTACACACCAGACCACAGGGACAGCTGTGGGGTCACGCCTTTCATGGACGCCGTGCGAAATGGTCACATAGCGGTGGCTAAACTTCTGCTGGAGAAGCACCAGGTACACATAGGTCACCTGCATAATCTCAGCCAATTATGTTCCAGATTGCCAGTCTTTAACGCAGATGCACACAATCCTTTTCAGTTTTATCAACTTGTGCCAGGTGACCTATGTTTAGTTTTATGTCTGTGTCTCTGTATGTGGGCCACGTAGGCCTGCCCAAGGATAGCGGACTGCCTGGGAGCCCAGCCCCTGCACCATGCTTCCTTAGCTTCCCAGGAGGGGGCACTGCGATTCATTGTGCAGGACCTGGGCGTCGATGTGAACGAGAGGGCCACTGACCTGCAGCTAACCGCTCTGCACTACGCAGCAAAGGTCAATGCGCCTCTTGTTTCTTTAGCAACCAATGCTCTGCCCCCTAGCCAGGTCCATGAGAGACACCGGTTACGCAGATGTTCATCCCAACCCACGTTCCTCGATCGGACAGTTGGGTTGGAACCCATAGAATTGCCTTCCTTTTTAGGCCTGAGGCTGCATCCTGTGACGCAAACTGCAAAATGTATAACTCAACCTCAGAATTGAGCATCTTTACAACGAATGACCTGTGTAATGAAAAAATTACTTGTGTAATGAACTAATGACCTATCTAATGAATTACCTGTGTTTTCTTATTTTTTAGGAAGGTCACACTAGTATAATAAAAACACTTCACACGTTAGGGGCTGATCTTCAGGCAAGGGACAAAAAAGGAAGAACAGGTAACTGTTGAAACTAGGTATAAAAACGTATAAAATGATGGAAATAATTAAAACTGTTGTAAAATGATGGTAACATTTAAATTATGTAAAATAATGATAATGGTTTTTAATAAAATTTCTGTCATTGGCACTGATATGATTTCTGTCACTCTCCCAGCACTCCATGTGGCATGTGCTGGGCAGCAAGCAGCTGCCACTTCTGCCCTCCTGCAATTGGGACTCACAGACACTGAGGATTCAACCGGGACTCGAGCCAAGCAGCTCGCCAGGAAGCAGGATGTGCTCAGGGTTTTCGAAAACTACGTAACGCCAGAGGCCTGATAAGTGTGTTCTAAACTAGGCACCTCTGTGTGCTACGGTACACTTGTGTTGTATAAGGGTCTCTGAAGTGGACTTGGCAGTGGCTTAAGTTGCCTCACCGGGATGGTATAAAGATATATGAGAAAAATCATGCAATTAAAAGCAAACGAAATGAATGAACATATAATGAATATATAAATAAATGGTCGGCCGCTAGCTACCTCTAGCAGGGTGTGCATGTGTGGGGGTGGGGGTGTGGGGAAACACTGTGTAAGGGTGTGTTTTTAGGAGGCTAGGCCAGTTAGGACTGAGTGCACAGACAAGTGCATAAAGCTTAAGACAGGACTGCATGTTAAAAGGGCAAGCTTGACATTCAACTGAAAAACACATGACATCACCCACACATTTTAGATGTTTCTCCAGCATGATATTTTCTGAAGCAAGTCAGGTGAAAGGGGTTACCACAGGAGTACAACAGATGTGTCACCTCTGGGGTTTGGATTACAGTTACCTCAGAAGTTTAACAGATAGGTCTCCTCAGGAGTACAACAGATGTGTCGCCTCTGGAGTTTATGGTTACCTCAGGCGTACAACAAATGTGTCTACTCTGGGGTTAGGGTTACTTCAGGAGTACAACAGATGAGTACAACAGATGTGTCACCTGTGGTGTTTCAACATCAAACCAGGCCAATACCTTCACCACCAAAGCTCCCACTGCTCCTAACAAGATGCGTATCCCTTATCCTCTGCATGACATCATCAAGAAAAGAAAAATCATGACAAAAAATTGCCACATCTTATCTCTCTCCTGCAAAGGAAAAAGAGGAAAATATGTATAAAAATGTAGTCAGCAACCGAAAACCAACAGGGAGAACAGGAGATTGCAGTGTTATATTTATACATATATCATAGGTGATGAGATGCAGTGGCTAGGCGCTTAGCCGTGAAGGTGATATGAGACCAATAAGAGCAGGACCAGATTAACTGGGCATACTAATAGAGAAGCGACAGCTAGGAAAACTCTGAGCAACTTAAAGATTCTATGGCTACACTCTATCTCGGCACAAACGTGTGACTAAAGGGCAATCTGAACAGCTGTCTTTTTCGTCTGAATTTATTTATTGAATTTCAATATACAGATTGAGTCTGATTTTTATTATACAATACAATTTAGGATAAAATAAAAGAACAATCGAAGAGGGTTAAAGTTATAACCGCAAAAACCATTTCCATTCAGTACACCGACCGACTCAGCGTAACATTCAGTCTCTAACACTTTGATTCAGGCTTAATATCTGGCTCCTCCCCTACCGTGAGGCCGAAATTGCTTGACGTCGAACCACAACTTCTTTCACTTCCAGTCACTGTTCTCCATTTTCTTCAGTCTGAGCATTTATTGAGGTGAAGAGGAGAAAACAACAGTAAAAATGAATGAAGAATATGATGTTATCGTGCTGGGAACCGGACTTACAGTAAGCATACAATGAGCTACACCTTCTCAATGGGACAGTGGTTGCAGGTTAAAAACTGGGAATCGCAGAAACTACAGCTACAGTAACCACAGTTAACAGGGAAATTATTTCGCTGGTTTAGCCGGGACGTAGTCTTGGGTAGGCCTGAACAAAATGGGAAGCTTGCGCTACTACCTTTTACTATTTAAAAGGTAAACCGTTGACAATCGCCCGAATTGTCTCACTGGAGAAAACGTATCGTTTGATGGTATAATGGTGTTTTATTGCGCAAACTGGCCGTTTTACTAAACAAAGCAAAACATTGACTCATGTTAACTGGGGAATGTGACAACGTAATCAAAGACTGGTCTAGAATTGGACTCTCACTCCCAGAAATGTTATTTTGCTCTTAATAGCAAAAACGGACTAAAGCGAGTGATTCTCATAGTTCTCACATCCGCCTAAATCCACGATTGCTATTCAAATCAATTCATTAGGTTAGTTTCGAACTGTTCAACAGGCCGTTGGTTTGGGCGGAGACGTTTCCTATTCCAAGCACTGCGTTCAAATGACACCGACGAAACCATTTTGCGACGTTTTTTGTCATATAAAACACTTAATTTGTCTAAAATTGTCTAAAACACTTACGTCTAATTTGTCGTTGTAAAATGTACTGCATTTAATTTCGCATCGTGACCCAACTAATTTTGAGGGGTCGATTGTTTAATTTATCTCAGAATTTAAACGACTTTACGTAGTTCTAGCTACTGTGACTGTGCTGCTGTTATGTGTTTTTTCTCTACCATAATCTTCTCAGACAGCTACGTTAACGATGAAACACTTCTCTATCGTTTCCGTTTTATATAGAGTAAACGTTTTTCTGGTGGTCTGAACATGAAAGCCAGAAACCAGAAATAACGCTGTTTTGTGCAGTGCTAGTTTGTTTCCGTCCCATTAGAATCCAATCTGGCACGACAAGGAAGTCTTGTGATACAAGTTATGGTACGTTGAAACTCCCAGACTACGTCCTGCACACACTAAATTATTTTACACCCCTAGAGCGTAATAAAGCTGAGCATCCCATTCTCTCTTAAACTGTGTTTACACAAAAAGCCATTTAAAGCCACGTGTGTTTAAATTGGTTACATTTAACACGTAAAAAGCTTGTTTTTGCTTCTCTGTTAAACTCTGATTTTGAAAATGGCATATTTCTGTTAATGTAGACCGTGAAACTGTGTTACCTGTCCATGTGTATCTGTAATAAAGGGTGGAAAGGAAATTAACAGAAGGGGCAGTGGCTCGAACGCTCGACTGGGCTGTCATTACAGCTGCTGGGTCTGGAGTCCTTAAAGGACTTTGCCCTCAACACAACAGATTTATGTATGTGTTTGGGTCATATGTTGTCAGTGATTATGGGTATTAGTTTCGGCCTGCAGGAAGGCATGCTTAGCCACACAGAAGTGGTGCCTGGGATGCCCTGCTTGGCATGCTCTCCCTCTTCTCCTGGAGCTTTAGGCTGTTCTGGAATAAGACTTGGTTGTTTCTTTAGCTGGCTCTCATTGAGCACTGTAATCTGAGTTGAGAGTTTGAGACTTCAATCTGGCACTGAGGAACAGAACATGCCGCCAGTCTCAGTGGGCAGAAGACGCACTAGTGTTGGCTCTGTTTTAGTGGTGAGGAAGCAGCTCTGTTTGCTCAGGGTGGTGCAGGCTGTTCCCCTGCCTGGGGGAAAGGCTGGACTAGTCCTTTTAGCCATGGCTCGGTGCTCTTACCCATCTGGGGGGAGGAGGATGTTACTGATGTTGCTGGTGAGCTACGTTTGGGGGAAACAAGAACGAGGATTGGATAGATGGACCTGAGGGCAGAGTGGATAACCGCAAAGAAGGCTTAAAAATAACCTAAACCATGAAAGTGTTCTTTAATGCTAAAGGTCATCTCTCTTTTTCAACTTGAAACACTAAACCTCTCGAATAGGACAGCATACATCAGCACCCATGGAAAAGGGTGGAATACGCTGCAGAAACGCTGAATTATATGGGTATTTGTTAATAGCACTGAGTGATTTTACTTGTATTCTTGACTGATTTAAGAGGAAGTGTTCATCAATCGACAGATGACAGAAGTGTCTACAGTTTGGGCTGTTGACCGTTGCAGCCCCCTCAGTGTGGCCTGGTCAGCACTGCTTGTCGCAGAACTGCTTGATGTGCAGTGTAGCAATGTGTTTTAACTGCAGTCATGCTACTTTAGGCAGTGCATATAATTAAAAATCAGTTAAGATGCCCTGTCTGCCTGGACACTAAAATACAGGAGAATACAATACCATCAAGCATAAAGAACTGGCTGAAAATGGTGATTTGAGAATTTTATGTAGTTTCACCACTTACATTTACCACAGATGAGGGCAATTATCGAGTCGGGGGGGTGGGGTTCCAGTTATTGTCTCTGAATGATATGCAATGTTTACCAGCGGTGCTTTGCAAAATTACCGCGTGCTGCACGTCGCATTGCTCCGTGTTGCTGCGCTGTGTAAATGATTCGAGTTTTAAGGTAAGTAATAAGGAGTGTTTTTTAAACCAACGGAGCAGTTCTTTGGCAGCATACACTGGATATGTAACCGCTCCATCCTCCGTTCCAGTGATGGAAAGGGGGAGCTGCAAAGCCCCAACTCTGTCCTTGAAATGGACCATGACCGGATCAGGACTATACCACCTGGCTCTTTTCTATGGTCGATGTTTGATCTGAAATACCATATAATTTCTAGTGGACTTTAATGACCCAATGTGAGGTTGAGACAAGTTTCAGCTCTAGAGCACAGCGTTGTCGTGTGGGCTCTGCTGAGCTTGGGTTGAAATGCTGTCTGTTTCCTGTTTTTCCTAGGAGTGCATCTTGTCCGGCATCATGTCAGTCAAGGGCAAGAAGGTTCTCCACATGGACCGCAATGCTTACTACGGAGCGGAGAGCGCCTCCATCACCCCACTGGAGGATGTAAGGGAACCAACCATCCTCAGGCCCTCACGTGTGTTTAAATGGCAAACGTCTTGGCTGAAGCAGTCATGTGTGTTTAAATGGCAAACGTCTTGGCTGAAGCAGTCATGTGTGTTTAAATGGCAAACAAATTGGCTCTCCACAGCTATTTAAGCGGTTCAGCCTCCCCGGCAGCCCCCCGGACTCCATGGGAAAGGGCAGAGACTGGAACGTGGATCTCATCCCCAAGTTCCTCATGGCCAACGGTGAGCTCTGCCCAGTGCAGGGAGGGAGGGGTATCACACCTGAAGTGAGGATTTTACACATGTTAAAAAACTACCATTTAAATATCATATTAATGACAGTGCTTTTTTTTGGGCCCCTGTTCTTCAGTTCCTCATAAATGTGTTTTTTTTATTAGTTCTGTAAAGTAGAACCATATTTGCATCTCCTCCAAGCTGAGCTAAAACATTTCTTAAGAGTAAACTGCTCCCTAAGGGGGGAAGTGACAGCATGAATGTGATCACATCCTCCAGGCCAGCTGGTCCGCATGCTGCTGATCACGCAGGTGACGCGATACCTGGACTTCAAGGTCATCGAGGGCAGCTTTGTCTACAAGAAGGGCAGCATCTACAAGGTGCCCTCCACAGAGACTGAGGCCCTGGCATCCAGTAAGTTTCACAGGAGTGTCACGGAAATAGGGTCTTGTTTGTGATGGCATAGTTATGTTTGGGTGAGGTTTAAGATCAGTGTCTGTGCATATAAACAGGAAAAGCTGACTGTGCCCTGTGGGTCCCCAGGCTGAACCTCGATAGAAAACATGTCTGTTAAATTGAGTAGTAAAATAAAGTATCCTATTTAACATGATGGGGAGTCATTTTCATGGTAAAATTGTTTGAACTGACAGGTTTTTAAACATACAAACTTACCTCATTTATCTATAAAGACTTATATACTAGAGAAAGTTTTTTTGGGAAGGTAAATTTAACGACACAGTAAGTGTTCCTTCCTGCTGCTTACTTTTTGTCTGTGTGATGTCAGTAATGTCACCGCTTTCTCTCAAGGTCTGATGGGGCTTTTTGAGAAGCGACGGTTCCGTAAGTTTTTAGTGTTCGTTGCCAACTTTGACGAGAACGATCCCAAAACATTTGAGGGGGTAAAGCCATCAGAGACGACGATGCGAGACGTTTACAAGAAGTTTGACTTGGGCCAGGATGTCATCGATTTTACTGGCCATGCCCTTGCACTCTACAGGACAGATGAGTGAGTGACATCTTTTAATTCCTTTTGCTAGTTTGTAGCCCGGTAGATGTAAATAATACATCGTTATAGCAGAGGAATACAAGCCTAGTTGTCCTCAATTCCTTGTAAGTCAGACCTGAAGTCACACTGAGTGGTGCCAATCTGTCTTTTGGGCTGCGCCATCAAGGAATGAGGCCTAATTACTCCAGTTAAAACAGCCTGCAGTGTAGGTCACTTGTGTTGTAAGCCCACAAAGCTGAGCTTTTTTGTATTCTCAGCTACCTGGACCAGCCTTGCAAAGACACCATAAACAGGATCAAGCTGTACAGCGAGTCTCTGGCCAGATATGGAAAGAGCCCGTACCTATACCCCCTGTATGGGCTTGGAGAGCTGCCTCAGGGCTTTGCCAGGTAGGAGAGTTTTCGCCTTACTGGCCCCCACCCCCTCCTTCCTGGCCCTCCCCTTGATCATGTACTCTGGCCTCTTTGCATCCTCAGACTTAGCGCCATTTATGGAGGAACCTACATGCTGAACAAGCCCATCGAGGAGATCGTCATGGAAAACGGGAAGGTCGTGGGAGTGAAGTCTGAGGGCGAGGTGGGACTACCTCTGGGGCCCTACTCACAAGTCAAGGCGGTAGAGGGGAATAGTCCAGTCTGCAAAGAAGCTAGAATGAAAAGCCATGCTAATTAAGTTGGAACCCTAGCTGATGGTTAACTACGAAGGAAAGATATTGACTGGTGGGAGAACAGCTTCTACATCATGAGAACTCTGCAGTATAATCATTTTATTTGTATAAACTTTTCGTTGCACTTTTCGTTTTACAAAAACTTTTGCAAAAGTTATCAGTTAGAGGCAGTATTAAACATTAGTGGAAAAGCAGAAAACGGTCTTGAAGATAAGGTCAGAAAGTATGTAAACTAGGCAGCTCTAATGCTTTCTACATGTTGGGGAAATGGTTACAGGCACTCGACTACCTCTCTCTGACCCCTCTCTCACTCTCCAGATTGCCCGTTGCAAGCAGTTGATCTGTGACCCCAGTTACGTGAAGGACTGCGTCACCAAAGTGGGCCAGGTCATCAGGGTCATCTGCATCATGAGCCACCCCATCAAGAACACCAGCGATGCCAACTCCTGTCAGATCATCATTCCCCAGAACCAGGTCAACAGGAAGCACGGTCAGTGCGGGAGAAAGTGACAATACTGGCATGGGACTCCAGCTTGTGTGTGTTTTTGAGTGCTTTGCCTGTGTCCACAGACATCTACGTGTGTATGATCTCCTACGCCCACAACGTGGCGGCACAGGGCAAGTACATCGCCATCATCAGCACCACGGTGGAAACCAGCGACCCTGAGAAGGAGATCAAACCTGCGCTTGACCTCCTCGAACCTGTGGAACAGAAGTATGACTCACCGCTCCTCCGTGTGTGCGCGTCTCCTAGCATTTACCTCACCCAGACCCATTTTCCCCCTTGTTTCGCAAAGACTTGTTTATCAGACATACTATTAATTTTTGAAGTTCCCTTTCTGTGGTTGTGAAACGTTTAGCATGAATTTCAGCATTGATTTTTTTTTTCTCCTAAAAATGATTTTAATATTTCTATAAAAGGTTTGTCAGCATCAGTGATCTGTATGCGCCGACGGACAAGGGTGCAGACAGCCAGGTTAGTACAAACTACCACATGCCTTTGGTCCAGTCTGAGCAGAGCAAAAAGGGGTTTGTTCGGTTAGAATGGGTTTCAAGTATACAGCCTACTCAATTCCCCCTTTCTAGGTGTTGGTACATTCCAAAGGGCTTGCTCAGGTGTTCTGCACTGCATCTTCCAATATCAGAATATGGGATGGCTATGAAACTGTACTCTTAACCCAAAAATTGTTAGACACTAATAGTGCTGAAGTCATATGCCAACTTGGAAAAATGTAATTCTAGTCAAATATACGGAGTGCGCTTGTTTGCGATTTCTGAAACTGAGCGATTCATTTTTAAAATAGATCTTCATCTCCCGTTCCTACGACGCCACGACTCACTTCGAGACAACCTGCGACGACATCAAGGACATTTACAAGCGGATGACGGGCACAGACTTCGACTTCGCTGAGATGGAGAGGAAGAAGAATGACATATTCGGTGAAGGGGCGGAGCAGTAACTGAATCTGAGACATGAGTATTTACACCCGAAAGCCACCTTAGTGCTGGCTTATCCTCCTAGTATACCCTTTGCATTGACAATGGATGGGATAGGGAAGTGTGCTTTTTATAATCACTTCGACAAGTATGCACCGATTATCGGTAAACTCCAAATATTTCTCATGTAAGCAGTATTTTTTTTTTCTCCCTCCGTTTCACCATCCAAAGATCCCAAAAGCTGTTTTATCCAAATGGAAATTAAAATGGTATTTTTACATTCTGGGAAATTGTGCCTAACTTAATATGCTAGTGCGGTGAGATGGTCTGTGCTTCTCCAGTGAGTCTTTTAAATGTCACTCGGACACATCTTGCTCTGTTGCTGGCTCCATGCCTGAGGGCTCAGGGGCTTTGGACTGCTCAGAGCCACGCAGCCAGGTGGAGTACTTTCCACTAGACATCAGCTGTTGGAATACCATGTACTCATCCTTTTCCCTCTCAATAAAATACACTGAATGTAAAAGCGCTTGTGATCTGGTTTTTCGACATCACAGCGACCAAATTGTTGTGCTTTCTGTAGCACCAGACCCCTGTGCACAGTAAAGATGGAACTGAATGCCTGACAGATGTTTAAATGCTACGTTTGGTGTCGATGTTCATATTGTAGCCAGTGTGGCTAATGTGATTTTCTATATTGACACCACCGTTTTTAGCCAGCATGCCTCAGTTGGGGGAAAGTAATGGTCTGCGTGAGCACCTGTGCCTTTTTTGGTTCAGCTTCTGGCAATCATGTTGACCAGCCTTTACAGAACCTGCGGACGACGTAGTCACATTCTTTTCACAGCAGCCCCTCCCATTTGAAGGGAAGCTTGACCAGGAAATCAAAGGATCTAGATGTAAATTCAGTCCAGTGGGACACAGGTGGACTTCCCTTTAAACGATGACTGACCTGGAGCCTTTCACAAGACGATGGAAACAGGAGCAGCAGCATCTTTCAGAGGTTAAGTCTCTAGATCAGTTTATTGCATTAGATTCAAAAAAGTAGAAAAACCCTGTAAAGACCGCACATGTACCAACATGTCAGAACTATCATCTAGCATCTAAGGTCTGGGTTGCCAACAAACAAAACTGAAAACATGGCGAGACCGGGCCTGTACTACTCTGGGAACAGTTCGGACTCCCCTGGCAGTATCCTTGGTAGGTCTCATCCACAAAACTTTCTGTACATAAATAATTTCCTTGACCCTACTTTCCCATTCAAGTTTTGATTAGTAGTAATATAATTTAAATTCTGGGGCTATATATATCAAATATAGAGCATATATTTTTCACATTCTGCACGTACACAGACACCAGAACCCACTAAAAGTGAACATTTGGAAACAAAAAACGTAACTAAAATGCTGTACATCCTTCAGACGGTACATTGAAAATCACTCACAAAATTGTGCAGGTGTCGCTTCTTGAAATGTGTAAAAATGTGTCGGTGTGTAGCGCTAAAATCCCGTAGCTTCCAAATGTGTCGTCTGGGGTGTCTAGAAGAAAGGAGTAATAAGATTGTATTAAACTGCATTTAAAAATGATACATTACTTTTACAGTTTTTTACAATTGCTATGACAAATTTTTCAATACAATTTTCCTAAACTCTTAACACAGTTAACATAACATCCGTCTGTGCAGGCTATACAATTAACACATTTCTTGTTGCTTTGACACAAAATGCATACAGTTAACACAAATTTTAAATGCTTGAACTTCCTTTACACACAAGATCAACCAAGACCAAAACAACGGATGTTTACAGCCAAATATGCAATGCTTTCATAATGTATGTCAGAACAGATAAATTTAATTAATAATGTTAATTATTCAACTTAACTTACAGGCTAAAGTCAAAGTGAACAGCTGTTCATATTGTAAATTGAAACAAATATATCCCCTGTATTTTATTCCATTGCTACTGAGAAACAGCTGATTGAAGTTATGCAAATAGATCAATCACAGCTGATTCACATCTAGGAAACACTCAGGTGTTGAGGTTCTTTCAATTGCATGACCATATGGTATAAAAGAGGACCTCTTTGGGCTGATCTTGAGTGGAAACGGAACAATACAAAGAAAGTAAGAAAAATGCCTGCACGAGGGAGAGGAAGACAACTGATGAAATAAGAGCTACTATCATAGGCCATGTCATAAACCACGGGCTATCATACAGAGAGGCTGGTGAACGAGTACAGCCAAATCTCAGCTGGGACACAGTGGCATCCATTGTCCGGATTTTTCGAGAAACCAACAGGTAGATTATTGTCCTACTGCAAAGTGTAAATAATTTGACCATGTATTACAGTGACTGTATGCCTCCGGTCTCTAATATGTAACTATGTTTTGTCTCTAAGGATTCAACGTCTATCTCCCTCAGGGGGCAGAGGAAAGCTCCTAAATGAAGAACAGGAACTTGCTATTGTCAACATGGTGATTGTTGACAATGAAATAAAACTGAAGGACATTCAGTCCAGAGTTGTAGAGGACAACCTTGTCTTTGGGAACATTGCAGCAATCAGCATAACATCCATTTCTCGGACTCTAGCTAAACACAGAGTCTGAATGAAACAACTATACAAAGTTCCTTTCGAAAGGAACGATGAGTGCATCAAAGAACTCTGTGGCCAATACGTCCAGGTAAAGTTATGCAATACAGTCATTACTGTACTGTACATAGTGTGTTTTGCGGTAAACTACTCTATAGACCTGTAGTACAGTTGGTATACAGCAAAGCATTTACACACACTGTGTCTGAATACTTTCAGAGAGTCATGGAGTTGGAGACCAATCAAGTCCCACATGAAATTATCTACGTTGACGAGGCTGGCTTCAACTTGGCGAAAAAGGCATCAGTGTGGAAGAAACATAATTGGCAAAAGGGCCACAGTTACTGTGCCGGGCCAGAGAGGAGCCAACATCACCATGTGCGCCGCAATCTCCAACAACGGTGTACTCCTGCATAAATGTGAGATTGGCCCCTATAACACCGACCGCCTTCTCTTGTTTTTAGAAGGCCTGCACGAAAGACGGGTGCCAGAGGCAGAAAGAGGACAGGTGGGAGACCACTTGCCATTATATGTGATCACATGGGACAATGTGCCATTCCACCATTCCCATGCAGTCACAGCCTGGTTTGACGCCCATCCGAGGATGATGTCCCTTTTCCTTGGGACATAGTGTATTGTGTTTATTTATTATTGTATTTTGAAAATTAGTGTTGGAGTTTAGTTTACAATGTTTGATTTTGAGCATGAAATTAACCGTTTTGCCAATTGTGTGTTGTAGGTGTGTTGGTGCGTTAAGAGTTTAGGAAAATTGTTAAAAGTAATGAAAAAATTGTCATAGCGATCGTGAAACTGAACAGGTATATCAAAGTTCTGGTATTGTGACAACCTTCCTCTGGATATGATGTACATTTTATGGTATCCTCGGGTTCAGATATGCAGGGGCAGTATCAGCCCTGGAGAAGGGGGCCGGGGATTTTCAACTGTGCGCACAAATTTTCAAACAGTAAGTAGGCTACGCTGACTGGCATACAGTCATGTATTAAAGTGCAGCAGTGTGTCACTTTAAATTACTGTCACTGCAAGTCCTGTAATAAGGCTTATGATTTAGCAATTTTCTACTAAGAAAACTAGATTATTTATCACAGCCATGAATAACGGTTATACATTTAACTACTATTCATAATTTTAAGCCTTTGAAATGTAATTACTCTCTAATTCTTATTACAGTTTTTCTTTAAAAAGGATCAAATTTGACTAACAGACAACTTCTGGTAGTGTTTTATGTCAAAGAAAATGTTTTCCTCCAAGGCAGAGCCAATGATCTCTGCCTGAGTATGTCCTAAAATGTACACCATATTTAACATCAAATCTTATTCCTTTACACTGTATGCCACTCTATACCTCTAATGTTATTCCTTTACACCGTACGGCAGTCTTTGTGCAAGTGTGTACCCGTACGTGTTCCTCACCTGTGATGAAGACAGGGAACCGGGCTGTGGCATACTGGACCTGCAACCGGAGCAGGCAGCAGAGGTAGTCAGGTCGGTCTTGGGAGATGACGTCACACTCGTGGTATGGCAGAACCTCCACCATGCCCACCTTCTGGCAGCTGTCCAGGAAGTGGCTCATGTCCTGTGCGTCCGTGCTCCACCTGCAGCAAGACCACCTCACACCTGTCAGTCTGCAGTTTACATGGGTGGGTTTTGAAGACATGACCATCTTTAGTGATGGGCTCCTTCGGACTAGCTTCTGTAAGTGCCACATGGAAACTCTACTGCTGAAAACAGCAGTCAGGGGCTTCTCCTGTTCTCAGGTAGACTGGCAGTCTGAATGTGGGTCTGGTGTGGGGGACCTCTCCTGTTCTCAGGTAAACTGGCAGTCTGAATGTGGTCATGTGGGGGCGGCCCCTCCTGTTCTCAGGTAGACTGGCTGTGTGAATGTGGATCTGGTGTGAGCAAACTTTACCGTGCTCTCTCCTTTAAGGTGCGGCTGTCTCTGTAGTGTAGAAGCCATGCCCACTTCCCCTTCTTACTTAGCTCCTCCAGCAGCCCCACCAGTTTTGTCACGTTGCCTGAGGGGGAGGGGGTCACAGCGCATCATCACTCCCAAACAGGGGGAGGGGTCACAGAACGTCATAAATGCTCCGTCACTCCCAAACAGTGCTCAGTCCCCTTAAAGCAATCACCACCACAGGTCATAACCGTGCAAACTTTTTGTGCCATTTTAGCAAAATTCATTGCTGCTATAGGGAGCCAACTGTACTGGTGCATAAGGAAGTTTTAATTTCTGTAACACGATGGACGGACAGACAGACAGACAGACAGACAGACAGACAATAGTAAGCCTGTAAACCAGGGCATTCCTCACCAAGCGTGAGTGAATCCAACGCCTCAGCGTCACAGACCACGAAGCCCCCCCTGCAGAAGAGCTCCTGGTGGGTGAGGTTCAGGACATCGTCAGGACGATCCACCCCGGCGAACAGTGCGTTGGGCATCTTTCTCAGCTCCAGCAGGTGGGGAATCTGAAAAAAACCCATTACCAGTCACCAGTTGTGCTTTTCTGTATTGACGTGACCATGAGACCATGTCTTCTGACCCCATCACACACATCATCCAAAAACATCCCCAGCAATGCTTGACTGGTCTTAAAAGAATTAAAATAAGAGTTTTCCAGGTCCTAGGACGTTGAGGTAATCCTTCAGTCTTTCACCTTCTGTAATTGGGGGGGGGGGGGTCATACCTTGCAGGCATGCTCAGCGATGTCCTCGTTACGCAGAATGATCAGCAGAGGGGAGGAGTAGGTCTGGCCCCCAAGGTCAAATTCATCTGGCTCCACGCTGATGTGGCCCTCCGCCTCCAGCAGCTCCTGCAAATCATCAAATACACTTGCATCAATTCCAAAACATAAAATGCAACACTGCATCTATTCCTACTTATCAAATACACCACTGCATCAATTCCAACACTGTATTGAATTTCTTAAGTTCAATTGGCCAGACAATATGGTCCTTGCTACTGCAAATCCTCACCTTGATTTGTTTGAAGAACCCATCTGAAGATGTCATCAAGACATAGAACCTAAATTTGGTCTTGAAGGACTGTCTGACCACAGCATTAAGATTTTCCTGCAAATCTTTGCACATGTCCTGCTTAATTTGACCACAAAAGTCTGTTTGTCCATAGGTTTTCCACAAACCCGAGCTGCTAACACTGCTGGCAGGCTTCCTGCCTGAGCAGACATCATCCATCATGGAATGGTGCGCCTGAGCACACTCTGCGGTGATGTCCGAAATCCCAGGATGGAGGTCCTTGGGATCATTCGCGAATGACAGTCTCTTTAGGAACAGAGAAGCCCCATGGGAAGAGGAGGACGCCACCTCTGTGTCTCTAGACCCTGTCCTTTCAGATGCATCCAAGAAAGGCTGCGATGAGAGGTCTTCCTCCAGCTCGGAAAACTGTACTGTCCCGTGACTCCTGCAGGGGGTGACCTCTGCGCATGACATGGAATTCCTCCTCCAGGAGTAGCGGGAGGATCTGCAAGTGTCGCCTTTCTTCTGGTTTCCTTTAATGATCTGCTTCACTTTCTCTGAGAAAATGAGATACTCGAGGTCCAGAGTGCTCTGAGTGATGTCAGGATGCAGGTGGTGTAGCTCCTCCCACTTCTGAAGGAAGTCCTGCACGAAACCACTCCCCCTACTAGTGTTCTGGACAACTGTAACACACCCAGTCGACTTGGTTTTCACAATGTGATAGTTGTCATATGTCATTCGGTTTCCCTTGCGGTCCAGTACAGTGACGAGAGATGATGCCATCACCGGTGAGCCCAAGTCTTCCTCATCTTTCTCACGGACCCAAATCCGACGCAACGCGTCACTCCTCTCACGGCTCAACCAGTGGTTCCCATCACTGTAGTCTACATTGGAGTAATCCAATGCTTCTTCAAACTCCCGTTTGCCCGATTGCAATTTTGGGTTTGAGAAGCCTGAGGGACACTTTGATCTGCAGCACTCGGATGTTTCTGAGACGTTACGCTTGTTTGCTTCTGAATGCCATTTACGATGGACAGGGCTCCACAGAGCTTCTTTGCACCTACTGCCTTTCTCAGAGAACCTCTCCCACTCCACAAGTTCTTCCTCCCACGCCTCTCCGTCACACTGCTGAAACCCTTTTCTCCATTCCTTCTCAGTAGCACAATGGGAAACAGGATTAACCTGGCGTGGGCTGTCAACTCTTCTTCCACCGGATGGCTTTCGGAAGTTGCCCCACACTGTCCATGGGTCATGGGTCTGGCAGGGTTTTACAGCCATGATTGGCCGCTGGCTATTGAAGCTGAACTTGTGGGAGTCGTACACCAGTAGGTCCTGAGTAGATCCCTCACTGTCCCAGGAAGTGGAATCCCAGTGATCCTGTTGTGATTTCCCTGTGTAGCCGTGTGATCGAGATGTATAGAGTCTATAGCTCTTCGCTGGAGTGTGGTTATCTTCTTCTGAGCTTCGCTCATGCCGGGAGCGTTTCACAGACTTGCGTTTACCTTCAAAACGGGGTTGGTCTGCACATAGCCGAAGGTCTACAGTGCTGTGCTCACTACTGGCATTGTGGGAAGCCCCGTCATCCCCATCTGAAAGAGACTGACTGGTACAGGCAACATGCTTCCTCTTTAATTGCACACACCGAACATGCTGGGCGAGCCTCCGGGCTCTCTGGTCACTTGCCGAGAGACCTACATGTGAAATGGCCTCTGAAATGGTTATATGCTTGCTGTATTTACCATGACGTGTATGGATGGTATGGGAATCGCTTCCTGGATGGTACATGATGTCTGAACTGGGTAAGTTTAACATGCTACCGGGACTGGGGGCCTGCTGGTAAGGTTGAGAGTGCAGGCTGGGCACTCGCATGCCATCAGTAGTGTCATCGGTGGTCACAGTCTTGCTGTTCAGACAAGGAAGACTTGGAAGCAGGGGTTTGATGGGGGAGTGAATACTGTCAGCGGGATATTGGCCACTGCCAGGAAGCAGACCTTCTCTGGAGTAAGGGTTGCTGTTGTCATTGGGCTTGTTGCCAGCTTCAGGCCCATTCTTGCTGTGTAAGCAATCCTCCATGGCCGTGGGTTTATTGCGTGAAATGTATTTGTTATCTCTTTTTGGGTCAAACCTGCTTTTGGAACAAGACAGGGGGCATTGATTAGGGGTAAGACTGGGGCAGTCATCACTTCTGGGGCATTTCCTAGGAGGACTGTGAAGGGCATCCGATTCATCACCACCTTTCTGCATGTCATATGTGGATACAAGACTACATCCATCCTCTCTGGCAGTGGGACTGCAGTTAACACTGTGCTCGTAGTTACTCTGCTGGGTGACGGTATTAACACTGTCAGAAGAATCACTGTGTGTGGGAAGTGGTTTGGACACACTCTGCAACATGTGCTGAAGGTTGGTGGAAAGTTCTGCGTGACCCCTTGGTGAGCGCTCTTCTAGCGTATCGCTGCCATGCTGTACGCAGTGCAATTCATTCTCTGTTGGCGTTCTGTCAGAGAAAAGAAACTTACTGAAACCCCCAATCTCACTCTCAGCTGTGAGACTCTGCTGATTAATGCTATCAGGACAGGCCTCCTGACTCTGCACAGGGCGCGGGCTGCCATCGGGACAGGCCTCCTGACTCTGCACAGGGCGCGGGCTGCCATCGGGACA
>JAOVYW010000093.1:2449346-2479248 GCA_025775045.1 Hiodon tergisus | reverse complement strand
TGCACAGGGCGCGGGCTGCCATCGGGACAGGCCTCCTGACTCTGCACAGGGCGCGGGCTGCCATCGGGACAGGCCTCATGACTCTGCACAGGGCGCGGGCTGCCATCGGGACAGGTCTCATGATTCTGCACAGGGCGCGGGCTGCCATCGGGACAGGTCTCATGATTCTGCACAGGGTTCGGGCTGCCATCGGGACAGGTCTCCTGATTTTGCACAGGGTGGGGGCTGCTATCGGGACAGGTCTCCTGATTCTGCACAGAGCGCACGCTTCTATCATCAATATTTTCCAATGAGTAAAAAACCTTGATAAAATCATTCACTGGTTTTTCTGCCCCATTTTTTCTCTGACCATGCCGTTCTTTACTTGAATCACTCCCATTGTGCATTTCTGTACACAGGTCATCTGCAGAATCGTTTATATCGTGCATTGCTGCATACAGCTTGACTGCACCATCACTCCCACACACTACTGCATGGGTTGAGTCTCTGATGGAACTGTCTTTGTTGGGAATGACTGGTTGTAGAAACCCAGCTGCATTGAAAGCAATATTAGTCAACCTACAAGGCTGTATGTATGACACACCATCTACTCCTTGGCGGGTTCTCCCGTCTCTTTCTCTGTGGGATAAATGAGCCCCACTGAAGCCAAACATGGTGTCTGTTAGTGTTTTTTCAAAACCTTTCTTTTTGGCAATGGACACATTTGCAATGTAATTGCAGAGCTGATCACAAACTTCATCGTTCATCGAGGGCATAGGCTGGTCCCTGCATTCAATGCTGTCATTCTCCTCATCATCATCATCATCGTCAAGAAAACCACTGCTACTATTGTCGCTGTGTTCACTCGTTTCAGCAGGAAACCTCTCAACACAGCCTCTACGCTCCTGGGGGAAGAAAAAAAATTGTCATGACACATTCACACAGTATAAAATTTGCCATTACATATAAGCATAAGGCAAAGGACAAAAGAGTTCTGTTAGTGGTATATTCATAATAAAAACTGGATGATTTTCCCATGGGGCTCACCCTGTGGATAAGTGAGACCCTGCTGGACATGAGTGGGTATGTGCTAGCCCAGTCGCAGGGCTTGACCAGTTTGGGTAAAGCACTCGGGAGAGATCCGATGGTCTCCGTCCCACAGTCATGGCAAAGAGATTCCTCACTCCCATGTTTAGAAACACTGCTGAGGTCCAAAACCCCTGCACGTTTCAGTGAGAGGTCTAATACCTCAGAATCAGGAGGTACAGCCTCTGCTGACTTCTTGCTTTCCTCTCTCAGGTCCAAAACTTGAGGCTCCGAAGATGAGGGAGGTGTCAAATGCAACTCCAAGGGGTCTGGTTGGACCTCTGATTTGGACACGCCGAATCCCTGGAGGGGCGCTGCCTCCTGGACCTCCTCCACAAGTTTGCAGCCCTCAAAAATATCCCCGTCGGGTTCGGTTTGGAAGAATCTGGGAGTGGACCTGCTATAGAACAGGCCGATCCACATGTGCAGGATGAGGTGCACCTGTTCGAATGTCTCCTCAATGCGGCAGTCCCATGGTCTGCCAAGGTGCAAAAGGTTGCTTGTGGTTATCTTTCAGTTTCTTTCAGAAAACCCTTATACCCTTCTACTCGGGTACAACTGAGGCTTAAGCTTAGTTGTATTGTAATGTCACTAGTTCTTCTAAAACTTCAAATAATAGTCCACCCCTCCACAACTTCTGTAGCTACATTAAAACCAGAGTGCCCACAGGCATGCTACATACAAATGACCATGATGGAGAGTATATATCAGGGAACTCACCCGTGCAGAGCGCGCGTGATGGCTTTATCTAAAGGGTCATTGGTGTACTTGCTGTCCAGATGAAACCGGTAATTTTCCTTCCACAGTCGTGTGACGCGTAGCACTCCGCTCTCCTCTACGATATGCCGGTGAAAGTGGCCTCTCCTCTTTCGACCGGCCTTGCTGTGCCTCATCTTGCTGGGGCCCTGCGGCTCTGCTTCGTCCTGACCTGAGGTGCCACTGACGGTGTGGACCAGCAAGAGAGGCTTGTGGCTACAACCGTCAGAGCCACCCACCAAGGGTGCCGGTTCTAATCGGCTCGACGACGCAGGGACCTGGGAAAGCAGACCTGACAAACCCAACAGTAGACAGGAGGGGGGCAGTGAGTAAGAGTGCTCTTTACAAACCAACAGGGCCAGCTCTCTGGTCACCACCAGACCATCCGGCAGAGGAACAGATCCGGACCCTGGGGGTGTGCCGCTTGTGCCACAGCACGTTCGCCCCCCACCCATAGCAAGTTTTGCTCTGCGGTCCGGGCCAAGGTTTTGCAACACTTTGTCACCACTGGCACTAAGTGCTAAATCGGCCAACAGGGTGAGTGCATCTGCGGGCTGGCAGCTACTGGTGGGACCCCGGACCGCACCCGCCTCAGGACTACGAGTCGCACTGAACAGGGCGGCACCTGCCACCCTATCCCCGATAGCAAGAGCTTTGTGTCCTGGTATTTCAGTCTGTGCTATTCTCAAACATGACGCTGATGTGTCAACATTCAACCATCCTGTAAAACAGAACACAACAGAGAGAGAGAGAAAAAAGGAGAAGACGTGAAAACAAACACGTAAAGCAGCAGAATGTAGTTCCTCCATTTATGACGTGTAACTTAACACATGCACACATGCCTGAAATATGCACATACATGCATATATCGATTTGCAGCCTTTTAAAATTCTCAAGCATTTAGACCCCCCTTCAGTAAGCTTTCTCTCTGGCATTAGGTTCACCGTATACAACAAAAGTGTAATTTTAGTTAACAAGGAAAACAAGTGATTTTATGGCTTTCGTTGTGCAACGTCCGCTCATTAGCGTTCACAGCGTAATAGCCACTCATTAACACCTGACTGAAAAGCATTGGCACAATGCAAGATGGGAAGGAAGCAGAGGAAGGGAGTTAAATGGTGCCTTTGGGAGTCTGTTAGTGGCAGGAGAAGGAAACAACTGAAGGTAGACAAAGAAAATTAGGATCTAAGTAAAAACCTAAGTTTAATCACTGGTTTACACATTGACGGAACAGGGGGAATGATACTTTTATGATCTGTATGCGAGGCTCTGTAAATTAAATAATTTTCTGAAACAATATTTTAATTTATACCCAATATAACACCAACCTTTTCCTTTTATATACTCAGCTATCCGCTCCTTTAGTTGTTTTTTGAATGGTTGGACAAGTTTCTCTAGTTCCATGTTGTTAGACATAGCAGAGCATCTTGCAGCTTGGTTGATTTCACTGGAAGTGGACATGGAGGTAGCTTGGGTGGAAGTAGCCAGGTCCAGTCTCCTTGGCACATTTTTTCTCTGCCGTGTTCTACCCTCTGCTTTCACGACCTGCTCCATTGTATCAGAGTGCAAACCGTTTCTGAGTTTTGGATCTGCCTGCAAAATGCTAATGAGTCTTGAAGCACCCTGGTTTATGCCATTAAAGTTGATGTGGCCCCCATTCTTCTTCAACCCGGGCTGCTCTTCCAGGTCTCCTGACGTGGCCAACACCTGACTAACGGGACATTGGGCTTTCTTCCTCTTTACTATCTGATGAATCTTCCTTTGTTTGCCAAAAGACATTTCCCACACCTGCTTTTCCTCCGCGCCGCTTGTCAGAGGAGGGAATTGAACTTTGGGTTTATCTAGCTTCTTGCTGTAAGCTTCAGGGGCTTGGTCTTCTCTGACCTTCGCAGAAGGAGCCGGCATAAACTCTGTCTCCACGGGAGGGGCACGTGTGTCTCCTGTCTTTCCCATGGGCGAGCCATGTGTGTCTACAGTTTCCATGGACACAAAAGGGTCTACTTCAGCCTTGTAGTCTGAGCTCATGTCTCTCCATGTCTCTGTCAGGGACTTAATGTCCCCTGCAAGCCTTTCAGACCCATGAGGAACAAAAATCCTGCCGCAATCAGTAATGATGGATTTCAGACCGTATTGGTAAACTTTTCTTTTCGGCAGGTGCGGCCTTGCGAGGGCAATATTGTCCTTCTGCTCTGGATTGCTTACCGGGCCTTTCTGACTCGCATGGCTCAGACCCCTCTTTCTGCTCCTTCTGCCCCGTCTGCAGACATTTCTCCTGGGTTTGGCTTTGGATCGAGGCACTGGCCCCAGCTCTTTCTCTATGGTGGGACTGCATTCCCCAGGTATCAGGTTAGCTGCATCAGCTATGGGTGGAGAAACGTCCTCCGAGCCAATCACACCAAGCTGTTCATCCCTCAACCCAATGACATTCAGGTGCCCTGATATAGATGCAGTCTGGTAATCAATAGGTTGATCAGGAGAGGCCACTGTCATACCAGAATTCCCATGATCTATGAAGGCAGCTGTTTGGGATTGTACAGGGAGCCTTTCCTCCTCTACCTCCACCCCTTCTTGCGTCTGCTGGTGTTTTTGCTGCTGGGAGATTTTACTATCAATTCCTGCCTCCAGAGAATGGTCAGCCTCCCCAACCCCAGTGTCTGTTTGGGCTGGACTACCCCCGGTCATTCCATCAAAATGGCTATTTGCCAAGTCAGTGGGGGCCAGTTGGCTTTCTTCTGGGGACGAGAGGCAGTAGTAGACGTCGTCATCTGGCCCATTGCCATTCTCATCCCTTCCAACCTCCAGCAGCTCGGTGACTCTTGTTACAGGCAGGACGTAGTTTTCTGGCTGGCTAAAATACAGCTGGAGCTGCAGGAGTGCTGCCTTTGTCAACCTGGGGGCGCTATATATGTTCTTTAAGACACAGGGAGCGTCAAACTGGTCTGGAAATTCACTAGCCTCCCTGGCAGGGCTAGTAGGCATATCAGGATGTATCAGGGTGGCGTAACTCTGCAGGTACCGCTCTACCATCACACATGGCACTTTCTGCTGGTTGAGAGGACATTTCTCTGCCTCAGTTTCAGCATAGTTCAGCCCCGGTAAGGCCTTTATCATCTCAGGTGAGAGCAAGGATTTGGAATGCGAACTCTTGATGTCTGCAGTAATAAAAAATGTAATACTTCAACACCAAGGAAAACCCAGATAAATGGCTTAGTATGCCATAGATTGGTTTACTTCTGCAAATTCTTTTGTTTTAAACAGGGCATTTTCTCACCTCTTTGAAATGCCCTGGAGTCGGGAAACACAAACATGCCTAGCAGTGTCTCAGCAGTGCTTTGTGTGGCGTCTGAAAACAAAGCACAGTTTACACATATAGTGGCCCAACTAATCTTACTCAACAGTGCTTCCACTGCTACCCATTATACATACTGCCACACATACAGCGATACCCACTGCTACCCCTTATTCATTCTGACACACACAGCACTTCAAATGGTGCCCGTCGCTGGTTTGGTCTACAGATGATTGCATTGAGAACCAGCTTACCTTCATAGGTGAGAAAATAAGAGGAGTGTAACACCACCAGGAATCCAGAATCATTCAATCGCACGACAAGTGCCTTGGGGAGGACAGGATCAGACCATTTAGTCAATGTGTGAACATTCCACCAGTAAAACTCTCTGCCAGATTTCTACAGAAAGGCCAAGGTTTGAGAGCCAAGCGATTGCGGACATTCATCCCTCAGTCCGGCCGTGATTTTTCTATCAGCAGTGACTTATTGGATCCTATGCGACCTATAACTCCTCTGATGTTCAGGTAGGCACTTGGGTTAGAGAGACTCACCAGATCTTTCTCCTTCAAACTGCGTCTGAGCACAGCGAGGGTCACATCCTTGGCCAGCCAGGGGACAACCTCGTACAGGCTGCAGTACATGCTGTCCAGAGAAACTAGCAGATCACAGAAACGGCTGTGATGAGCTTCTCCTCCACTACTGTTCAGACCACATTCACTGCTCTGAGTTGGGTAATACCAGTAAAACATGTATGTGTGGGATAGTGGGATAGAACATCACCCTGGAATTAGTACGCACCTTCACCAGTGAAGCAGGTCTCAAACACCGCAAGAGGCAGCAGTTTCTTAAGGTCTGCCATGCTTATTAAACTGTCGATTTTCAAAGTTGCGGGGCTGAAGAAAAATTCAAACAGAAAGATGGCTACATTATGTTTTTGTTTTTAAGTCAGTCAACAGCAGCAGTTGCATTTCAGTGCAAGAGAAGCACGTGGGACCCATGCTGGGAGACGTGCGAGAAGCGCGTGGGACCCATGCTGGGAGATGTGCGAGAAGCGCGCGGGACCCATGCTGGGAGACGTGCGAGAAGTGTGTAGAACCAGTGTAAGACTCACAGCTGAGCTGGTAGCAAGGCCCCCGAACTGGACTTTAGGGCAACGTGGTAGACCTTGGAATCAATGTGGAGCTGGCCCCTCCAGGGGTGGTAATGAAACTCTGAAATCACACACTCTTTATAGACAAATCATACCACACTACTGCATCAGCATAAATAAAAGCTACATAACTAAAGACCATTATGAATGTATTATTTGAGTCAGCTGACAAATTTAAGCTTGAACATCTACAAACCAAACAAAATATCAGTGCAATCTAACATATCAAATTGTCCCTGACTAACACTTACCTGCTATTGTTGGGCTGCAACAGGAAGAAAAATGAAACAAATTAGAAAAAATACATTTTTACCATCAAACTATTTAATATAAGCCGATTTTCCAAAGCAAGTTCATACAAATGGTACAGGGCACAAGTTTAGTACAGAACTGAATTTACTGCGACAGAGCTACAACCCTGGTTTAAAACTGACTAGATTTAAGGAATTGTACCTTTGCTCCTTTAACTCTGGGGTGGAAGACTCAGGCTCTCCATAGGAGAACCCAACAATGGCAAATGGGTAGACCTGTCTGGGGCATGTCCTTGGAACTTCTCTGTCTCTGTCCAGCTCATAAACGTAGCACTGCACAAACAGGAACAGGGACATAAACTGGTCAGGAACACAAACAGGAACCTGAGCAGGAACACAAACAGGAACAAGGGTGTAATGGGGAGTTTAGCACGTCCTGCCAGATGCATAGCCTCACCTGTGTGCGCTCATAAGCCAGAAAGGAGCTAGTCGTGGCAGATACATCGCCAGCCTGCTCGGACACATGGCAGTCAAACCCTACTGTGGGTGGAGTGAAGTTCTGAGTGTAGTTCTCCGTCACAGCTCTCACTTTGCCCTGTTTTTAAACAAGTAGAGTGTAATACACCTCTCTTTACAATAGTGTGTGTGTGTGTGTGTGTGTGTTTTTCTCTCTAGTTAAGTCTCAGTAAGGATCGGGATATAATAGCATTAGTAGTTCACAAAAGCAATAAACATCACCACTGTCAGCCAGAAAGTGGACTCTGAGCTCAGTAAGACCCCCCCCCGCACTACCTTGGTCAGTCTGAGGATCACGATGTAGCCAGACTTCCCATGGTACCAGGGGCTCAGGTCCAGACAGTCTGAGTACTGGGCGATATACACACCTGAGGCAGAAACAGAAGAAATGCTCACAGGTGTCTGCGGCACAGGCTTTTAGGGCACACAACATGGGACTTTAAAGGAACAAGAAACCTTAAATAGCGTGTTGAGAAGTAAATTTCACAGAGAGCAGAGTGAAGCTTGGGATTTACGCTGGAAGCACACTAGATGACTGGACTGTCCTGTGTACTCAGGCATAGCCTCAATCAGTCCCCACGTGTGAAATAAATAAATAAATAAGCAAACAAACAAACAAACAATTCACTCCTGGACCCAAATACCGCTGGACAAGCCTCTCTCTATAAAGGGTCGTATAGGCAGGTTTTCATACACCAACCCACACTGCACAGTGTTGTGCGAAGCAAGTAATCTCCACCCACTAAATTCATCCAATCGCAACAAGCCACACACCAAGGTCATGTTTGTGAAACCGACAGCCCGCTTGAACACCACTGTCCCAGCAAATGATCAATGTCAAGGTTTGTAAAGGAGTCTGCCTGTTTGACACCAATACTGCTGTTCCAGTATTGTATTTATGGTCCTAAGAAACACCGGATTGACTGGCATTTCACCATTCCCAATGTAGCGGCCCATGTAAAAGCATCTGCCATAGAAATTAAAATGTGTGCCCAGACAGCTCTACATTCCATTCTGTTTGGCCAATTTAAAACACATGAAACTCACAGCAAATGTGAATCAAGCTTCTTTTTAACAGGACAATACAGAAATTATGACTAATAAAGAATGGCCAGAATTTCACTTTATGGCTTTTGATAGAGGCTTTTCTTTAACCTCCCCCACCGCCACTGCATCACTTGCCTGCTGCCCAGCACCCCTCCCATACATAGCTGCACATTTTTGTTTTACTTTCATTTTGCAATGGGCCAGCAGCCAGGGCAGAAGCACTGCAGCGGGACTGTGGAGCAGAACACTTCCACCACCAGTTCCTCTGACTTATGATTACAGAACAGGAGCACTGGGACTGGTCGAGGAGTCATTGGGGTAAGACTTCCATTTATATTAAGATCTGGGGTGTCTGATGAGTCTGTCTGATGAGTCTGTCTGTCTCTCTCTCTCTCTGTGTCTCTCTGTGTCTCTCTCTGTGTCTCTCTCTGTGTCTCTCTCTGTGTCTCTCTCTGTGTCTCTCTCTGTTAAAACGTTATCAGAGTGGCATTGAGTAATGTAATATGGATTGAAAGTAATCAAGGGATATTTGCCTCCAGTGAAATAAAACAAGATTTTCTGCTCTGAAAAAGGAGATAAAGCAAGAGCATAAATCTCAGTTTAGTTTCACTTTTGTTGCCTGAATTATAAATTGATTCTCTCCCTAAATTATTTTCAATTTAGAAGAGAGAAATGCTGTATGCTTGGATAATGCTGCATGTCTCTGGATAATGTCAGAAGTCTTATCCTTTATTACTCACAAGACGATAGCTTTTAGATGGAGAAACAAGCACAGGAACACAGAGACTAACACAACAAAAACATACCCATCGAAGGATCGCCAAGTGTGGAACATGAACTTTGTCCAACAAGCAGACCAGTTTCTGAGAGCTTCTGCGCCTTTTAATAGAAAAAACAAAAATAAGGGAAAGGTTATTGAAAGAGCTAAATACAGGGTTAATTACATGGTTTGTTAAAGAAAGCAATTTCTTGGGAAAAACACTTGTTTTCAGATAAAATCAGCCTCAGATTACTGATAGTGGGGTCCAATAGAGTTTGAGTCCCTTTTGGATCTCTTTACCTTGCTTTCATCATCAACCAGCAGGAACCCAAAGGACTCCTCCAGCTCCCCTTCCGTGCACCCCGCCTCCCTTTTCTCCTCACGAAAGGCGTCATACTGTAGAGTCAAAGACCAAGCTGATCAAGGGAGCCTATTTCATGTCATACTCATAAGAACATGCTGAACCTGACTGAGACGCTGTGCGGGCACATCCCCACCAAAGGTCAAAGGTGTTGTTCTGCCTGTGTGTTCATGTTCAGTGCTAAGGCTGTATGTGTTGCGATAAGAATTCTCACTTGTTCCTGTAGGGCGGCGTTGTTGACAAGCTGGGCAAAGCCATATTTGAAACACCGTGCAGATTCTGTGAACATGTAGGAGGTCTGCAGGGGAGGCAGGATATTTTCCTGGAAGCCACTGGAACCAGGCAGCACAGGTTCCAGCACACCTTGGACACGTGCAGACATTCATGGGGGGGGTTAGGGTTAGAGTCGTAACAGCTTTGTCATCTAAAGCATATACACTCAGTACACCCTGCTTAATTTTAACAGGTTCTTCATCTAAAACACATAACACATAACCTCAGTACACCCTTCCTTTTGCTTTCAAAAGGTCAACTGCGACAAGATGTAAAATCTTGGATTTTGACTGCAAAATCTGGGATTCATAAACAAAAAAAGCAACCTTATCCAGGATGACTCATTCCTTTACTACAGACAGATTGGGTTTCTTCCTCAACCACTATACCAGATTTATTCATTCAATGCTAGCCCTTCACAGGTTCATACTTTTCATTTGATTTGGAATTAGCTCTTATTTTTTGTAATTTTCTCCCCGATTTGGAATCAGCTATTGTGCTAATGGATCTTGGCTCATCGTTACGACTCCCATGAGGTGAAGGTGAGAAAGTCTGATTGGGCTCCTCCAATCCTAATCACCTCTTTTCTGCACATCAGGCTACACCGCCAACACGAGAGGTTCAGCGTTGATTAGAGGAGAGGTACGTCCCTTGGTACTGCCAGCGAACTCCAGCTCATAGGGCTCAGTCTGCACTGGGGCAAACACCAGCTCATAAGGCTCAGTCTGCGAGTCGGGGGAATGCCAGTTCATAGGGCTCAGCCTGCGCCTGGGCAAACTCCAGCTCATAGGGCTCAGTCAGCGAGTCGGGGAAATGCCAGTTCATAGGTCTCAGCCTGCACCTGGGCAAACTCCAGCTCATAGGGCTCAGCCTGCGCTCGGGTGAACTATTAAAAACGGCTCCCCTTTTCTGAATAAACACAAAGCATTATGGGAGTCATTAACAGCAGACATTCAGTTTACTGTACTTTACATTCTGCCTTATATTATTATTGTATGACACCCAGGGTGTGTAGGGGTGAAAACATCAATAACAAGTTTGGAACAGTCTAAGACCAGAGTAAAGCCAAGCCACAGCAGATCATTACTAACCAGTAAGACAAGACAGACAGGTCTGCAGTGAAGAGGCATTTCGTGATTTCTTCAGAATTTACAACAGGAGAGAAAGAATACAAGCCTAGGCCCACAAGAGTAGACAAGTTCTTAACACTCTGACACTTGACACTGAAGTCATGGTGACAGCAAACTTGATATTAAACCAACTGTAGCATGTGATACACAAAATCAGGGGGACATTATTATCCTTACAATTTTTTTAATTAATAAAATTTTTTAATGAAATTGAATTACAGTAAATAATGAATGGTAAGCCTAGACGTCGAGCCTGCCATACAAAATAAAATAAAATCTATTTATCTGATTCTGGGTAATTTACAAACCATATTCAAGGTGGTGAGTCTTTGCCAGTGTTCCGTTGTCTAACAAATGGAATCCGTGGTCTTTCATGGTAAACACGAAATATTAATCACCCACTTATATTTAGCGTTACTTCAATCCACCCTTGATAAGCAAACCGTGTTCAACATAGTTTAACTTTACCGAGCGACTATATAACCTCAGTGCCTCCATCGTTTCACATTAAAGAATAGAAACGTTCGTGGTTTCTGTTGTCACGCAATTGAGTAACCCAGCTAACTTGCCTGGAACTAAAGCTATCGATTAACAATAATCGTATTTAGTAAGATAGTCAGCTAGCTAGGCAACAACAAAACAAATCACACTGAATTCCAAGTGAAACCTTGTGGCTTGCTAGTTAATCGTCACCTGCGTTCCATGTAGCCTTCCCATTTTCCATCGTTCCAACTTGCCTCTTTAGTTTTTTCCCTTTTTTTCTTTTGAATATGAACATTGGTGAGTTGCTATTTTCTTTGTTTCCAACAACATTCCGCAGATTAGTATATGACAGGCTCAAACCAAATGTTAATATTACATGAAAATCAGTAACGATTGCGTATTTTATTACTGAGACGTTGTGTCGCAGTCAGCCTCATTTATTCTGGAAAAATTATTTTGCAACCAGGAAGAACAGTGACCTAAACATATGGGTTGTTTATTAAACTGAATTCAACGTCCCCCGTTTTTCACTGTTGGAGTTCGCATTACACATAATTCGCCATACACTGAGATGTTTCGCTATCGCTTCGTGACTGAACGGGATCTATCGCCACGCGAAATTGAAATAGAAACAGAAACTTTACACGCATCCATTTTGTAAGACTTGCCTCGCTGTTAAACCAGTCCGCTAGTAGGCGATTGAGCAAAGGCTGTTTCCTGAAACTACAGGATATTGAAGGCTTGATTCACCAGAAATGCGGAAAATTGTGGCCATGAAACCTAAACCAGGTCTATGATTTCTGTACTGCTCATTAAAAAGCATTAGTCATTTCTTGTTTTCTTCTTTGAATTTCCATGAGAAACGTAACAAGCTTTACTTCTTGTTTCTTATTAGTTATAGATTTATTCCAACGGTTTTGAAAACACTTTACACGTGTATATTGTGCCTACGAAACACCCGTGAAAACGGCAAATAAATATAATGGTATTTATTGTCGCGGAACGAATACCATTCCAACGGAACTACTCAAAGGGGACGACAAAATCCACAACACAACCCCTCCCCCCTTCTAGTTTGTTCTCCAGAACAACGGCGTTCAACCTGGAATCACGGATCCAAGCAGGATAGGGGTTATCCAGTATTGCGGAAATGTAGAAACCATGAACATGTGGTTATATAGTACAGACCCTGTTCAGACTCACGGGTTTGAGGTCATTAAAAGAAAATACGCTTGCGAGAAAATATATGTTCTTACTTCGTTTCAGCATGGGGGTTGACCACATCTACAACCACGCCCCACCAAATAACTAAAATGGCAAATAAAATATGTTGTAATTGCATTAGTGTGTGTTAACTCCTCCATGCTTACAGGCAATGACCAGAATGTCAAATACATAAAGTTACCAGGAGGATATTTAATGTCAAATATGTAATGGCCTTATTTTGAAGCGGTTCAACAATTTGATGCTACAGCACAGAGACCGGATGTGATCAGTTAAAGGCTAAACGGCTTGTCTACGCTGTTTAAACGAGCAGTCACGTTATTATCCAGGGTATTAGCTAAAACATGTACTCGGATTTTTTCCCGTCATGTTTTTATATAATAGTTTTTAAATAATTTACGGGGCGCGGAAGAACGTGAATAGGCTTTCGTTAAATGGAGATTACACGGACTAGACCATCACTCTTCGGAGATATAGGTGAGTATCCATGAAAACACGGCAATGCCTGTCATCTGTCAGCTCTCATGACGTTATAAAAACAGTTACCTTATTTATTAACGTAAAAGCACTACGTCTTTATTGTTAATAATGAAACGGCTGGAGGGGCGAAGTTATTGATATACAACATCTTAACTGTTCACTCAAACAGACCGACGTTTACAACTTGCTAGTCTGCTTATTAACTAGCCTGCTCTACAGTTATTACTGTATTAAACCATTTTGGATTGTAGCAGCTGATTTTTTTTTTCCAACAACATATTCAACAATTTAATCATTACTATTATATTCAAGCATTTTGAGAGCTCATTATGTCTGTTCAATTCTGGCACGTTGTAGGATCACTATAGTAAACGTTTACAGTAATTTGCATACTGACCTTGCCAACAAAACACTTAAGTGGGTTAAATGCTGTCTAAATTTAGAGTTATGTGCTTACTGGGCAGGATAAATATCCAGTATGTATTAAATTCGAATTGATTTCGTTAACATCAGCTTGCTATTTGGCCGTACGTGTTTCATAAATATCAAAGTTAATAGCTAGTTCCTTGACGGGAGAATGCAGTAAACGTCGAAACGATGATGATGAGACAGAAAATGGGTGCCCTTGCACGATATTTAATTTCCACAGTAGCCGGACAAAACGTTTGTATTTTTCAAGGGTGACGGGAATAAAAACTGATATCGCCAACATGTCAATTTGACCAGCTGTATCTCTTCAGAGAGTGGCTTTTGAATTAGAATGCTGACACTACTTTCGGTGGCAACGCTTTATTGGACATAGGAAACAAAAGCGAAAGCAGGCCTTGTTTGATTTCTTTAATTATGATCGGCCTCAACCTAGTACACACTGGGATCGAACTGTTAACGTTTCTTCGGGGATTCCTCTTCTGGTGTGCATAGGTTTTCACATTGACAATATGTGAGGATAGATATTAAGAGACTGGAGAAGTATAGTTATTTCATAAATGTTTTCCTATGCGTGATCTGTGTTTTGTGGCCACAGCTCACGGCCTGGGGTTTTGGACTGACCGGTCGGAAGTCCATGAGGCCGCATCTCAAGGCCACACCCTGCAGCTGGAGCGGCTGATCCAGGGAGGGGCGTCTGTCAATATGGTGGCAGTGGACTCCATAACCCCACTCCATGAGGCCTGTGTACAGGGACAGAGTCAGTGTGTGAGATTGCTGCTGGATGCTGGTGCACAGGTGAGAGAGGGTAACAGGAACAGGTGCTCCTGTGAGAGAGAGTAACAGGTACAGGAGATTGGGGCTCAGGTGAAAGAGAGGAAAAGGTACAAGAGCTTGGTGCTCAGGTGAGAGAGGGAAGAACAGGCATATGAGAATACCACACGAGTGAGATAAATTGCTTGGCTTATGAGGTGACCAGAGCTCAGCTCATGATTAGTGTTTTGTTTGTGTTTTATACACCTCTAGGTCGACGCGCGTAACATCGATGGGAGCACGCCCCTGTGTGACGCCTGCGCTGCAGGGAGTTTGGAGTGCGTGAAGCTGCTGCTGGAGCACGGAGCCGCCGTCAACCCTCCACTCTTCACCTTCTCACCCCTTCACGAGGCCTGCATGGGGGGTATGTGATGCCTTCTGCCCTGTGTAGAACCTCTTTATGTTGGTGGGTATGTGGTGTATGAGTTGGCCTTACCAGGACATAATGCCACTGAATTTCTGGGGAAAACATTTTTATCACGCTCTTGACACTCTGTGAGGTTATTTGAAACAATGTGTGTTCCTGCTGGTAATGTGGTGTGGGTGGGTGTTTGGGTTCCTGCAGGTAATGTTTGTGTGTGTTCTTGCAGGTAATGTGTGTGCTTGTGTCTTGCTGCAGGTAATTCTGACTGTGTGCAGCTCATGATCACCAAAGGGGCATCCATGGAGGCCCATGACTGCCACTATGGGACCCCCCTGCACGTGGCCTGTGCCAGACAGCAGGTGGACTGCGCCTTGGTGCTTCTCAACGCAGGTGAGGATGTGGGGTTTTTACGCACCGATGACCCAACCATGTGTTCCAGATGGGCATGGGAGCATGGGAATCGGCTTCTCTCAGTGTCTCCTGCCCACTTCTTAGGGATAAAAATTACCTTCTTTGCTACTCATTTTTACATTTCACATTTTAGTTGGTTAGCAATCACTTTTATCCAAAGCTACTTACAGAGCTCACAATTTCTACATTCATCCATATATACAGCTGGATACTTTACTGAAGCTGTTCAGGTTGCTGGGGGTACAACAGTGCTATACTGTAGCGTAGATTTACTGTTATGTGGTTAAGTAAATTAAAGCTGCTAAATAAGTTTAAAATGTATTACATTTTGAGACTACGTTTCCCAAGGTGCCAATGTGAATGCCTCCAAGATACACGAGACCGCTCTCCACCACGCAGCTAAAGTGGACAATGTGGATCTGATAGATTTGCTGGTGGAGTTTGGAGGAAACGTGTACGCCAGGGACAACCTCGGTAAAAAACCGCTGGACTACTCAAAGCCTGGGTCTCCCTCAGCTCTCTGCCTGGAGTTCTATGAAAGTAAGTTCAATGCCATTATTGTGTGGTCAAAGGCGTTACACCGTTGACACTCTCTACAGTGTAACACTCTTCAAGATCTACGCGACATGATTGCACTCCATATTTCAGCTTCCAGTCTGATATTTGTAAAAAAAAAAAAAAACACATAAGAGACAATTAATTTTGAGTTTTATTTAATTATATTTTTTCAACATAAATGTGTTCATTGATGCATGGTTTCTTGTCTCTGTTTTGGTGTGTGTGATGCCTTCAGATCCCATAAGCCTTTGTGATTTTCTCTCTCTCTTTAGGTTCTCCCCTGACTCTGCAGCAGCTCAGTAGGCTCTCCCTGAGGATGGCTCTTGGTACGAGAGCGCTGGAGGTCGTGTCAAAACTCAGCCTGCCAAACCGAATTATTAACTACCTCTCCTACTACCGATGAGCTTCACGTGTATTTGTTTAAACTTAATTTAAGGCACATGGTGGACTGAGCTCTCACAGTGATGAGATGGGGATGCAGGCCTGCAGGGGATGCACAGGGACATGGGGAACTGAAGGGGATGATTGAGGTGAACTTCTCTGCTCTGGTCACACAGGAACTTGGTTGGGAAAGGGCACCTCAAACCGCAGTGTCCTCATCACTGCAGTCAGTGGATTGGTTTAAGTTATTTTTTTGTGTAGAAGGTTTTCCATAACCTTTCCTGCCGGAAATCAGCTTTCCCTTTAATGCTTCCTGTCCAATCAATATAAGGCCCGCCTACTTATTTTTCACCCATTGAGGACCAGAAAGAACATGGTGTGTCCACTGGAACAAAACATAATTCCCCAATTTTTATACTTAAATCCTACGGCCAAGCCCCTAAATCCAGTGGCATGAGAACAAAACAATGTAATGCTACAAACACAGGACAATGTGAGAATACGCTACTCTTTTTTCAGCCATTAAGATTAGCCCAAAATCCCAGAGTTGATAATGTTTTTTATTTTATTTTTTTGTATAATGTTTAAACAGCCATATATAAATATATTAAAACGCTAATATCAACACATTATGGAGTGCTTCATTCAAGTGACTCGTGCTTTAAAAAATCCAAGATTTCTGAGTTAGTTTAGCTTGGTCTCATTTACAAGACCAAGTGCAACTAAGAGAAAATTTGTAGAAACTGGTGTGTTTAGGTTGAAAACAAAACGTGGTGCTCATTTTTAGCATTAATGCTTTAGATGGAGTATATAGTATATAGTGTGTTGCTAGAAAGGAACTGCTTGGCGTATTTGAAGGTTAATTTTGCTGTTTTCGCTAGAGATCAGGGGAGAAACTCATTTTCAGAACTCTAAGGTATATCAAGATAATTACAGAATTTTATTCTCATTGTATGTTAAGGTATGTGTAATGTATACAGGACTAAATACCAGATAAATGCTTCTTGTTGGAAGTTGTCTCCCAGTGGTTATATTAACCCGCTGTGTTTTAACCCAGTGTGGGAAATTTCCCCTGTGGCTGAGATGGACCATCTGCAGGAGGAAGCTTCCCAGAAATGTTTTTGTGACGTGGTCATCATCATTTGAGGACTGTGTTGATGAGATCCAATAAGAAGCTGAAGAAGGGGACTGTTTAAAGGGCAGCTTTTTGTCCAGATGTGCTAGTAGTTGGGATGAGTGACCATGTCCTGTCAAGCCTAATCCCATTCAGCACTGCTGGCTGTGGGTTTGGGGACTTTTATTCACCAGACTATTCACTAGCGCAGGTGGCCTCTGACAGCTGCTCTGCAGTGGACATTGACTGGCTTGGATGAACAAAGGTGAAGCAGTTGGTGATTAAAACACTCCTCGTGTGGACTCTGCTTGGACTGTTGGGATGTGTTTGGTTCGTGGGGACATGTGCCTCTTTCAATAGTTTGTTTGAAAACAGGTAAAGAATTTTCGATTAAAGATTTTCAACTGTGAGTTAAGCATAAGTTTTTCTTGGACATCCACTCGAATGCAGCAACAATTTTATTTTGGATTACGCGGGTAGATGGCCAATAAATACCGTTTCACATGGTAATTGCAAGTAAGAATGGAACTACAATACCCAGAAATCTGTGCCTTATTTGATTCTATTTCGGCTCTGTGGCAAGCCAAAAGGTTTAAGTTACTTTAAATACTACGGTTTTATGAAGCAAATTTCGGAAATTTTTAGGAAGTAATTAAAACACCATGGAAATGAATTTTGCAACCGCTAGACCATCATGTTTTGGAGAAATAGGTGAGCCCATATACGAATTTTACTTAACGGATTGCACAGGAAATTTAAAAATGGGTGAGTGACTGATGTTTACCCCTTCCTTCAGTGTTGGAAGTACGGCGATGAAAACGAATTAAAATCGCATAACCGAAGGACAGTAGTTAATGTATGTTAAAATAAAATAATTTGTATGTAAACCTATAAATACATTGTTGAATCTACATTGACCTACAAACTATTAAAATATTTTTGTAAATTGACTGAAAATGATCAAATATAATGTAACGGCATACTTGTAATCATACCTTTTGACATTTACAAAGTCATGCTGTACGTTTAAACTTACGAACGAGTATGGATTGCGGGAGTCTATGTCAATTCTATTTTAATGAACACAATTTCAGCAGATATTGTTTTGTTTCAATTTATTTTTCGCGACTTGCGGTGTAACATTTCCTTCTATATTTAGTTAAGAGATTTATTGAAACTATCCTGTTTAAGTAATAGTTTAACAGCACTGCTAAAACTTAAAGCACCGATTTGGTTTCTAGGGGACAGACTAAAACGAATGACAAAACGGAATGCGCATTGACTACAATGGGGGAGTGGTATTTTTAGATTCCTGTTAGATATTTTGAGATATAGGCTGATATAGGCAAATAGGAATATTTGTGCTATGTTTTAAGTGTGTTTTCAGTTTTCCAGGTAAAAAGTTTTCCATAAAAAGCAGTTTATTTTAAAGAAAGTGTATTCTGGATTTTAAGATCCCATGGATTGGATTTGGAGATATTGACTGTCCTTCCGTTTCCCCCATTGTAGTCAATGGGCATTCGTTTTGTCATTCGTTTTAGTCTTTCCCCTTTCGAGCCCTTTTCTACAGTTTTTCGCAACCTTTTCTTCCGAATTACTTCAGGGTTTTGGACTGACCGCACGGCGCTGCACGAGGCCGCCTCCCTTGGCCGAGTACTCCAGCTAAAGCAACTCATTGATGGTGGTGCGTGCGTTAACATCTACACCACAGATAACATCACCCCGCTACACGACGCCTGCACCCAGGGCCAAACCCAGTGCGCGAGACTACTGCTGGGAGCTGGTGCACAGGTGAGAGAGTTGTGCATCGGAGAGAAAGACGCTGAGTTGGCGACAGTAGGCAATCACATTTTGGTTGTTGGAGACTTGAATTTCAACAGCAAAGTTGAAACACAACATGCTTATAGCGATGAGAAGTTGGTGACCAGTATTCTAAAACACTCCCCAAGGTCCTTTTACAGTCATAGAGCATAAACAAACACGTGGCTGTTTTGACCCTCTCCCCTTTGTAGTTGTAACAGTTGCTATGCACTGCAGGTGGATGTTCGGACCATCCATGGGAGCACTCCTCTGTGCAGCGCCTGTGCTGCAGGGAGTCTGGACTGCATAAAGCTGCTGCTGGAGCACGGGGCCAAGGTGAACCCCTCCCTCACTGCCCTCACAGCCTCACCCCTGCATGAAGCCTGCATACGCGGTAAGAGAGCACCCCCTACCTCACACACTCATCCCTCCACCCTCACAGCCTTACACCTCTCTGCCCTCATAACGGAGACTGTATGTATACATATGGTGGTGTTTGTCCTTGTGGTGGTGTTTGTAACGTGCACGGCTATCTTCAGGAAACTCGGACTGTGTGAAGTTCTTGATTACTGAGGGGGCCCATCTAGAGGCATTCGACCTGTACTTTGGAACCCCACTGCACACTGCATGTGCCAAGGAACACACAAACTGTGCTAAGGTTCTTCTGAACGCAGGTGAGCCAAGGCTTTTGATCCTCAGATCCAAGACGAGAACGCTTCTATATAGCTTTGATAAGTTGCCTGTGGTAAAAAACCGAGTTGTTGGAATGACTTCTATATTTGGCCATGGATGACTACTGGCCTTAGACGTTATGTGCATCAATGGGCAGTAGATGGTGAGGTAGCTCAGGATTTGTTGCTTCAGCCTAAGACGGATCATGCTGTTGCACCCTTAAGTGCACACACTTAACTACATCACTGGGCCAAATTTATGTGTAAATTTCAGTACTGTGAATTATGCAAGTTACTCTGGAACATCTTCTACGCCAAGCGAAGTGCTAATGTAACAACAAAAAAACGTGTAAGTAGTTCACATTTGTATGAATGATTCCAATGTCTCACTGTAGAACTACATTTCCCAAGGTGCCAGTGTGAATGCTGCGAAGTTCCATGAGACTGCTCTTCACCACGCGGCTAAGGTTGATAGTGTGGATCTGATAGATTTACTGGTGGAGTTTGGAGGAAACGTGTACGCCAGGGACAACCTCGGTAAAAAACCACTGGATTACACACGGCCTGGGTCTCCCTCAGCTCTCAGCCTGGAGCTGTATGAAAGTGAGTTCATATATTACAGCTCATACTGTTACTGCGTGTTCAAAGGGATAACACAGCACTACTCATTGTGCTAATGAGTTTATATATTACAGTTTTCATATTATGTAATGCATGAACTTTCAGCCAACATGTCCCATTATTATCTGGTAACACCACAGAATGGCATTCAGAAAGTTTTTATAAAATTGAATAAGTTAAATTACTCTGTTAGTGAATTTTATTAGGCAGCCCGGCCTGTTTGTGATGTGCTCGTATACTATAACCTTATACACTTTTCTGTCTGTTTTTCAGATACCCCCCTGACTCTACAGCAGCTGAGTAGGGTATCGCTAAGGAATGCACTGGGAACAAGAGCGCTGGGAGTCATTTCCAAACTCAAAATATCACATCGTATTGTCAACTACCTCTGCTACCGCTAACCCCCCACCCACTCTTTAGGAATTCACTGTCCAGAAGATGCTTCCCAGAGCAAATAAGCTAGCTCCCAACTACACCTCACTACAAATTTACCATTAATCAACCAGAAAACAGATACTGCATCAGTCTGACAGTGGGACAGTGCCAATCTGCAGCTCGATCTCTATGTCTATAGTCTTACATTGTGTTCAATGTAAATGAAAATGAAAATGAAAATGTGAGTGTGGCTGGGGGTTTTATATGCTCTGTGAGAAACCATGCCAAAGACACTTAATAAAGGGCTCCCTAATAAATGGGTGTTGTAGTAGTAAGCCTTATGCATGTCTGGATCCTGAGAATCCCACAACCTTCAAAGTTATCAGATTGCTGAGGACTGTAGTATTAAACAGCTCCTTGACGGTAGGAGCCTGGGTTTAGTTGACTGAACTTCACTTTTTTGCAGGTGTGTAGTTTGGTCATGGCAATGCTTGTACTAGGCATTTGTGTCGCAATAAACCAAACTGGGGTGAACTTAAGTGCAGAGTTTTTCTTCATAGCTTCATAGTGCTATACAAACCCATACTTCGCCCTACTCAAAGCGGTTATTCGAGGTTGAAGATGTTAAACTACAACTCCCAGACTTCTTATGGCCAAATCGATGGTCCTTACCTTCAAGTGTCCGAAGACTGTTTACGAGATGTAAAGACGGTGAACATAAGTATTTTTTATTATTCCAACACAAATTGATTAATAGAACATATGATGGAAATGGAGGTGACATCCGCTCGACCTTACTTCTTCGGAGATATTGGTGAGTCACTTATAAATTGAAAGCTAGCTATTTGAGGCACTTCATTGTAGTTTTAGCTCTATATTCGATGGCTTAAAAAATATATATATTACCAAGCTCTGATTCATGCATATATCTTGTCTTCAATATCCGACATTTTACAGTTATATGAAGTGTGATCACCGTTCGATGACTGAGATATTTTGCATTCGAAATCAAATAAAATCGCAACGGATCCAGGTTTAAGCATCCAAGCATTTAAACCGCACCTTCCAATAAACGTGCTTTATTTAAAAATGCTTATTGTACTGCATGTTAACTTTAGTATTTAGGTCGTTACTTGTTATCTGTATATTGTTTGCAACAGTTTAACAATGACTGACGGTCATGTTGGTTCATTATCTATATTTTTATATTTATATAATGTACTACTACAAATACATTTTTAGTATTGATCTTTAGAACTGTTGTTGGTGATACTGACTGTGTGCTCTCCGACCTGCCCCTGCCTATTCCACACCATAAGGGTGCTGGGCAGAAAGAACAGTAGTCCATGAGGCTGCATCACAAGGCCACGCCCTGCAGCTGGAGCGGCTGATCCAGGGAGGGGCGTCTGTCAATATGGTGGCAGTGGACTCCATAACCCCACTCCACGAGGCCTGTGTACAGGGACAGAGTCAGTGTGTGAGATTGCTGCTGGATGCTGGCGCACAGGTGAGAGAGAGGAACAAGTACAGGAACATGCTAAACAGGTGAGAGAGAGGAACAGGTACACCTGAGCATGGTGCTCAGGTGACTGAGGAACAGGTACACAAGTATAGTGCATAGCCGAGAGGTGTATGGAACACAGGTGAGATTAACACAGTCAGGTGGCATAGGTATAGAGGGTACTTTCAACTCTGGTTCAGATTAATTAGTCTAAGGGTTACACGGTATAATGACCCTTTATACAACTGATGTTCATACTGTGACACCCCTAGGACCACATTTGGTGCAATCAATTAGATCCAGTTACAAAGTCCAAACCCATTAAAAGGTTGTTGTTATGTTGTGGTCCAGGTCGACGCGCGGAACGTGGATGGGAGCACACCCCTGTGTGACGCCTGCGCTGCAGGGAGTTTGGAGTGCGTGAAGCTGCTGCTGGAGCACGGAGCTGGTGTCAACCCCACCCTCACCTCACGCACAACGTCCCCCCTACACGAAGCCTGCATGGGAGGTACAGAGGCTTCACTGCAGCATAACATCATCAATACCTCTATACTGCCTGTTTGTTTAAGGCTCAGGATCATGCTTTGTTTGTTGTTAAAAAGATACCGTTTTATGGCTGTCAGGAGTCGGGTAAATGTGGCAGCAATCATCAGAGTTTATTACACAAATGTGCACCACAATAATACAGGTGTGTGTGTGTGTACAGGTAACTTGGACCATGTGGTCTGTGTACAGGTAACTCGCTCTGTGTGTCTGTGTACAGGAAACTCAGACTGTGTGAAGCTTATGATCTCCGGGGGCGCCCACCTTGAAGCATACGACCTGTACTCTGGTACCCCGCTACACGTGGTGTGTGCCAGAGGGCATGTTGACTGCGCCAAGGTGCTCCTGAATGCAGGTGAGAACAGTAAGGTAGTAGCATGGCAGACCCTGGGACTTCTCACCCTGCTATTGTATCATGAGCCTATCTGATAACAAGGATCCGTGAACTAGATTTGGCTATCTGGGAAAGCATGTATTTTAGCATAGGACACTGTGTTTCAATAGGTCACCTTTTCCTTATCTTAAAGAAATTTAAAATCTCTGCATTATGCTTTCCGAATGCCATCATCAAACAGCTGAATTACAGGATGTGGGACATGAGCATGTTGAAGTAACATGCTTGGCATACCCAAACCCTCATCCTTTCAGGTGCCAACGTGAACGCTGCCAGACTGCACGAGACAGCACTTCACCACGCTGCTAAGGGCAGGAATGTGGACCTGATCCAGATGCTGGTGGAGTTTGGAGGAAACGTTTATGCCAGGGACAAACAGGAGAAGAAACCACTGGACTACACAAGGCCTGGGTCTCCCTCAGCTCTCTGCCTGGAGCTCTATGAAAGTAAAGTCATATATTACACTTCTGAGTTGGGTGTCGTCAAAGGCCGGGTGTAATTTCTAACTAAAGAGGTAGAGGGCTGAATGACATGCTTGGCAGAGGCGAGGTATACTTTATGGACTGTATACGTAGCTTATATAATTCATTCTAAATATATTATTCCATTACAAATAGCACATACAAAACAGCATTGTGGTTAAATATGTTCATTTTATTAATGACATTTTATTCGTTTAGCAGGAACTTATCCAAAGCGATTTACTGTTGCTGTGCTGAGTTCTGACTGGAAGGGCGGAGGTTATTTATTTATTACTTGTATATTATTTATATATGTCCAAAGTTTTACATAGTCAATCCTGATTGGCTTGCACTTTACATTGGCTGGCTTGATCTGGCAAGTAGGCTTACAACTAACATGGACAGCATCTTCGTTAAATAGTCATAACGCACACATTCAGCCGGAGAGGCGTTGGCGCGCTTTCAACATTCTATCGACCAGGGCTATGGTTGAGATTTAAGTAGGTGCTGGTGTTACCGGCCAAAGGCATAACTGTGTGTGGGATGCCTTCAGATCCCATGAGCCTTTGATATTTTCTCTTTTATTTTTGGTTCTGTTAGGTGCTCTGTGTAGGTGTGTGATATGCCTTCAGATCCCATGAGCCTTCGTGATTTTCTCTCTTTCCTTAGGTACTCCCCTGAGTCTGCAGCAGCTCAGTAGGCTCTCCCTGAGGATGGCTTTAGGGACGAGAGCACTGGAGGTCGTGTCCAAACTTAGCCTGCCAAACAGAATTATTAACTACCTCTCATATTGTTGACCCAGACTTTCAACAACAGCAACGAACATACTCCTTTACACACACGCACCTTTACACACACATACTGTTTTACACACAAGCAAACACATACACATTTACACACAAGCAAACACATGCACCTTTACACACTAGCAAACACACACACCCACACTACCTTTGCGCACACATGAGCTGACTAGGGAATCTTTGACGTCATGGCACAAAATAATAATAAATAAATAAAACAGTTGAGTGAATCCCAATACCGAGATGGAAAATGTGCAGGACAGGCATGTTGGAATAGACATATGTTTGCATGCAGGACTTGCTTACCATCTCTACTTCGTGAGGCAGATATTTTGAGATGCGGTGGACTGGTTGATTGAGAGGATTTTTAAATAGCACAGATGCAGGTGGTTGGTTGGTTGGTTGGTTGGTTGGTTGAGAGTTTAACAGACTGTAGGTGGTTGGTTGATAAAATTCTCTGAGATGAAGAACCTTCTGTCTCCCATGAATCTCTTCTCCTGATCACTAATTCACAGATGGCCACTAGATGGCAGCATCACTTTGAAATGCAGAATATAGATCAGAATCCCATTCTTGGTGGTTGAACAACAGCAGGCAGCATGACCTTCGAACTCTGAACTGAGAAATTAGGTAAAGGAGTCTTGCTCCATTGAGGTCTTTGTTGCGTACTATTGTTCAGGAGAGAGTTTAAGCTGATTTACCGCAATAACTCAGTAGGGATTCATGTCATTCACGACGGGTTTTGAAAAGAGCAGCAAATGTAGGATAATGGCCTCCCAGCCTGAACTCATCTGACATCCGACCAAGAGCTGAAGGGGCCGGAGGGCCTGGAGTGGCTTGCTTCCTTTTTTCACTGCAGTGACCTGTGTGAAGTCTGGCTGGAAGCTCCAATCATTGGCTTCGCCGTAGTCTGCTTTAGGGACTGTCTGAAACACAGTCCAGGTGTACAAAAAAAGACATCCAAACAGCCAAAACAGGTGTAACCCCTCATAAATGTACAGGTACTCATCACCTGTACATGGGGGGGTGCCACCCATATGTTCTCACGGTCACAATCAGCAAATGACATGAACTTGATTTGAACCTGCAAAATCCAGCTCATGGGGCTCAGTCTGCACTCAGGCGAGCACCTTTACTGACTGAGCCACTCGGACGAGTCTTGTAGTGACATGACTATAAAAGAAACGGTTGTTTTACATTTCAACCTTGTATCTGAGTAGATTTTCTGCCGTTAAAACTTAAGTGGTTTGGAGAATGGTTAAATGTGATATTAAAGACTAAGAGAACACTAAAACTGTGTTTGTGTGGGTCTCAGTGTGAGGGAGTGTGTTTGTGGGCCTCTATTCGAGTGAGTGTATTTGTGTGGTTCTCACTGTGTTTGAAGGAGAGCGTTTTACGGTCTCAAACTCAAAACCCTGGCTCACAAGAAAAATGTGGCCAAAGATATGTAAGAATTTTTGCGACCCACAAATCAAAGTATATAGAGGTACGTCTGGTGTCCTGTTCCTGATGGTCGTTTGTGCCCGGCCCCTGATAGGTAGGTGATAACAAGCTTGTTTTATGAGTCCAAAGTTCCAAAGTTTGGCTGTAATTTTAATATAGACTAAATATTTTTGTTGGTTACTGTAGCATCAACTTAAGCGTGCATTCTTTGTATTGCCTTCCAAGAGATAAATTAGATAAATGGAGTTTAAACAGTTTAAAAACACTGTAAAGTAACACAGGAGTTGGTATAAAGGTGCTGCATGTAAATATTTACCTTTCTATGGATAAAAATATTTTACTTCCTTAATTTGAAATACTGGGTTGCCTAGGTCACGGTTGCTAACATGTCTAGCTTTGAAACATTTATTGTGAGTTGGGTTTCCAGTCGCATTGTCCCAGTTTATTCACCTGGCTACTCCAATGGTATGTTGTTCAGCTGGTCAGGTAGAGAGTGTTTTTTGTGTGTGTGTGAGAGCGTGAGTGAGACAGTGTGTTATGCGTCTGTGTGAAAATGTTAGTGTGTTTTATTTTGTCTGTGTGAGTGTTTTACCGTGTATTTGTGTCTGTGTAAGCCAGAACAGCGGACAGGACTGGGGTATTCTTATAACCCGGTTAATGTGGCCCGACAGACATTCATATTAACAGTTTGGCCATAGGGCAGGGTGGCCCTCTCACATCAGGTTAAAATGTGTCGCTGTGACAGAGTTGAAACCCACATTGTCAGATTTCCTTGGCTCTGTACTCTAGAATATGAGATGTATGTCCTTCACTAAAGGCCATCTTAACCTGGCAGGTAAGGCATAAACTTTGTTAGCAGATTGTGAACCTGATGTGCAGTTGGAAGTGAACTAACTGCGTGTACACATTACTGTACGTACCTTTAGTCAATTAGCCATTTGCTTAGGTTTGAGGTCGAATCTTTGAATATTTACTAAGAATATTTATAAACCTGTTAGTTTAAAAAGGCTACTGCAAACTCAGGAAACCAGGGAAAATTAGGTAATGTTACATTCCTGTAGTCACTTTGAGAATTGAAAGAAAAAGCGTAATTTTCACTTGCAAGAGAAGTTGGACTTGCAGTATTAATGCTAAAGTAAGGTTGCTGAAACCACAACTGCCTCAGAACTGCAGCGCTCAACACAATCTTCATGCCCAAGTGCTCAACCTGCCTCAGAACCACAGTGCTCAGCAGCAGCCTCATGCCCTCCCTGGCATGTCCATGCAATGGATGTGTGGATAAGGCTGGGGTAACAGGCGCATTGATCAGCTGTAAAAACAAGAAAATTGCCTGAGAGAGGGGGAGTTAAAAAAGAAGTTCCAAACGAAGGACCACAAATGCCAGACTGTTGCCAGGCCTTTGGGGAATGTGCTAATTAAAACATGATGCTGGTTCCAACAGTCAAAAGGCTCCTTACATTTGATGACACATTGATATGCCTTTGCTCAGTGGTCTCAGAAACAAGGTTAGTACTGTGCAGCAGGGACTCAGAAGCTGCAGGTCAGGTTTGTTCAAGTCCCTGTTCTCCTGCCAAACGGCAGCAGTCAGGAAGTCATTTAATCTGCAGTTACGGAGCCAACTGCCCAAGCATGCTAGACACCAGTGTTGTTATTTCCATAAGGACTATGTGACGGTGAACTGCAAGCGGCGCTCAGAGGGTCCTGGGCAGGAAAGGCGGGTCCAACACAGGCCAACATTGTTCCCTGGTGGACAGGTATTTTTAGTGTGCTGCTATCTCTCCTGACAGACCAACAGCATGGGGGCATCCGCAGCCTATCACAACACAAAGGCAGGCTTGAACCTAAAGTGTGTTTCACGGTTGACTTTTCAGGAAAGGATGGTCGAGTGGAGCTGACAATGCACTTTATCTGATTGCTTTTCACGCTCCATGCCAGCGCCAAAACAAAAACAGTAGAAACTGTCTGTCTGTGCTTTAGACTGTTTCTGTTGCTTTCCTTTGTGACACACAGTGATGTGGCCTAGCCTAAAGATGCCGTGTTTTGCTCTCCCTCGACCTCAACATGTGGCGCTGGGAACAATCCAGAACACAACAGAGAGCAGAGACAGAGACAGGGCCTGTGTGGGGGTGGTGCGGGAAGCACAGACAGAGCCAGGGCTCTTATTTGAATATTTATACTCTTAAATTGTTAACACCGACTGTTACTTTACTCATTATGAAATATTTTAAAACCATTGAATCTATGTTAAATCTGCCTGTGAGTTTGAAATGTTTTTCTGGAATAGTGAAACCAAATTGGAATCACCAGTTGTGCTAATGCTTCTCATTGAAATGTACTCTGTTACCGCACACAGGGAAGATGAGGAAGCCAAATGCCTTGGAGCTAGGGGTGGGCGATACATTGAGCATATTCTCTATCCGGCCTGTTCTGCTCACGATGTAGTAAATTACTATTTCGCGAAAATCGAGTACAAATTGTCAAATAATTTCTTTAAGCCGCCGGCATGAGCCTCTTTTGCATTCCGCTTCTTTCTCTCTCACAGACACAAAGAGAAAAACAAAACTCGCATACATACATCACACACACTCGTTCACCCATCCAGACCACTCTCCTGGACGAGTGTGTGTGACGTATATAGGTGAGAGTCGTGAGACGTGGGTTTTTGTAACTGGAGAGAACAGGTTAAAAAAAAAAACCTAAAGAAGTGAAGCGACAAAACGAGTGTCGAGTTCAGGGAACGGTAATAGAATATGGAGGCAGACGAATTGGTTCCGAAAAGAAACGGCACTGGATCCATCGTCTGGCAGTGGTTTGGATATCACAAAGAAGATGTTGAACAAACATCAGTTGTCTGCAAAATATGTAGCAAAACCATTGCCACAAAAGGTATTAGGAATGTTCTTGTTGAATGCACTTCTGTTGCTTTGAGCTCTGTTAAGGGTCTTGGTTGAGCTTGAGCTCTGTAGAACTAGGCAGCAGTATGTAGTCCTACATCTTTTCATTATTCATTTTCATATAACAGCTGTTAAAAGCCTATGTGTGCAATTGCCCGGTTTGAATAACTGTTTTGTTAAATTTAACTTGGTTGTGATTTCCCCCTTTTTGCATCTACATTTAAAATTGTTCCAATAGAAACCACTAATGAATACAAACAAGAATGTTTTAAAGCAGACATATGTTGAAGGGACTACTAGAATCATCATACTAGTGTGGTTGTATGCATCAAAGGGTTAAATCAAGCATTTGTGAAGTGCTTTAGAGGAGATTTCTAAATATCGAGATACATATTGTTTATCGTGATGTATTGAATATTGCAATATTATTTATAGGCCATATCGCCCAGCCATACATGGAGCTCATACTTGGAGCTCTTTGACTCACGTGAGAGGTCTGTGCACAACTGTGTCACCTGATCACAGGTCTGTAGTCAAATCCACTAAATCTCTGTCTGAGTATGGGCACGAGGCTTTAACGCTTACGGCATGCAGGAGGCTCTGACTCCCCTTTCGGTAGAAGGAATGAGATTGCTTAGTAAATACTACAATGATTCATTACCAAGGATAACTAAACTTTTGGTCTAGGGAGCCGAATTACAACTTCAAGGACGTCTTGTGTGCTTCTTCCTGATCTCATCAGGATGTTGTTTTTCATGTTGACCTCACCCAGTTTTCACAATATAATCCCTCGGTGGTGGAAAATATAGATTTAAAAAATTTCCCCCGAAACACCCAACCTCAACCCTAAGAAGCAGAAAGTGACAAAAGAGGCCAGGTAGGTTTACATGACTGAAGGTTAAGCTGTGATCTGTGACCATGCCTTTATATTGCCCCACCCTGCCTCTTCCGTGCACACTTCTATAAGAATCCACTCCACTCATAAACGGCACAGTGATGTCAGATGCTTCCGTTTCAACCCCCACACTGTTTGTTATGCCTGTCAAAATATGTGACGTCTGTCTCAGACTCATTACTGAGGCAGAGGGAGAATGTGTGGGCAGCACCCCGTAATCATCAGTGTTTCTGGAAGGACCGTTTACAGCAGTCGATTGACAACATAAAGCATGTAGGTTTGTTGGTAAATCAAATACTTCTGCCAAATTTCTGCCAATAGTGCAGGGCTTTACAGCCAGCATCTATTTAAATCTAGATGATCTATTTAGATAGATAGTTTAAATGTACACATATTAGGTTCCATTTAGCCCCCCAGCTCCCTTGACCCACTCATGCTTGCCTGTTGGCTTTCATGGCCCTGTCAGTCTCAGGTAATTCATTCAATTAATTAAATACCCTGAAAGACATATTGACCAATACTCTGTTGGTCTTGAATTTCATTCAGGTTGAAATACATATTGTAACTTATACTGTTGTGGCAACCCCGGGGCTTATGGATGGCAGATGCGGCAGAAGCCGCTCCCCCCTCAAGCACGGAGGCAGGCTCT
>JAOVYW010000093.1:2424031-2449246 GCA_025775045.1 Hiodon tergisus | reverse complement strand
CTCTCTCTCTCTCTCTCTCTCTCTCTCTCTCTCTCTCTCTCTCTCTCTCTCCCCCGTCTGCATTTAGGTCCGATGCATTATGGAATGCCAGGGGGTCATGTGTCAAGTGTTGAACGTTTTAATGAAGTCGAAACGGGTCATAAACCACCTTACATCTTGGTAAGCATTCCAAGAAGAGCTACAGACTGGAAATTGTCCTAGTTTCTCGTTGTCCTAGTTTTTCAACCAAGAGAAGAAGAAAGTCCGGGCAGGCCAGTTGCGATGCGAGACACTGTTCATTTATTATAGATGCACGAATTTATGCGTCAGGGTTGTAATTATAATGTATATGGGGGGGGGGGGCAAAAAAAGTGCAAAATGTCGACACCTGCCACATTTATCCCTTTATATCTGTGCGGTGTGGCACTTCACCTAGATTAATAGATGACGTTTTACAAGCCAGTTTACGATATTAAGACGTGCATCTTGTGTACAATAATGAAAGTGTCAAGGCTGCGATTCTCAAACAATTGTGAAATTAGTAGCAAGGAGTTTTAAATTGCAAAGTTCCAAATGAGATTATAATCCTTCTTGGTATAGCAGACAAAATTAAAGATGACAGTACTATCCTTGTTCCTCATTCAGTAAAAACAAGAATCTTCTTGCTAACTGACTTTAGAGTTCAGTTTGTAATACACTGCATTTGTTCATTTAATGTTACAGGTTTATGGGTTTCAATGAACAAATGTTCAATGCATAGAACACCCATTGTAACGCCACACCTTCAAAAAATATTTTTGCTTGAGTCTTAAAGGTGGTGTCACTGGACTGATTAGTGATGGTCTACCTGTTTTGGGAAGTGAGTTAATCAGGATTTAGTCATTTCTGCAAACTAGAACAGTAACGACAACAATGATAAATAAAACGTTTTCTTTAGACATTTTTATAATGTTTATAATGTGTTTTCTGTATCAGTTTATGTAAATAAATCTGTGACTTAAATTTGTAATTGCAGTGCTAATTAATGTTATATTAAAAACGGATCTCTCCTAGCACTGTTTATCTGCAGATGGTATTATTATTATTATTATTGTTATTATATGTTTTTTTGTGCGTTGTTGGAACTATAAAACTTACTAATACAATGAATCTATTTTCCCCTCCGCGTAGTGACTGTCACATTACTTAATTTATTGCTTCTGGTCATGCATCTTTTTGCGTTTTAATTAAATATACCAGGGTTTTGCTGTGTAAATAAAGCTCTGCATGGCTTTTATTGTTATAGATTTACCTCCTTTTTGGGTGAAGCATTTTAAAAGAGGATCAGCTGTCGGCTGGAGGTCGAGGCTGCTCTGGGGCAGTTGCTTGTGCCAGATAAGGTGCATTATCGCACAACCTGCTGGGCTGAGACTGGGCGTGTTAGAGAGGCCTTGCTTCCTGATAAACAGTTCAAAGAGCATAAAGACCTTTGTTCCAGCAGTGACTTCAAACTCCATTTAATAATTAAACTGCGCTCTGAGAAGTCTGATGACTGGTACTGCTAATTTGAAAGAAACCTCACCAAATGAAAACTAGGCTAGTAGAACTGCGTTGCGGTTTAATACACTGTTACTGTTCTAACGTAGACAATGGACAAATGCTGTGACAGGAAAGAGCTCCGACAAACAGAGAAAGTGGTACAGGACACAACTTCCGCTAGGACACACGACACACAGCTTTGAGCCACTGTGGACTCTTTTGCATCACCGACATCGAAGACGAATGACGGGTTTGTGACGTCTTCCTGGGGGAGGATGTCCAAGTCTTCTCTGGACCAACTCCCAGCAATGGAGACGTCTGACCAAGGACAAGAAGGGACCCGTTTTTCAGCGCTGACCGTGATGTCAGAAACCGGGGTCCAAAAGACTGAGATGGGGTCAGTGAGGGAGGCCCTCCAATCGTGTAACACCGTTACGGAGTCAGTGGTAGGGTTAACTAGTGGGACCTGCTCACGGCAGGAACAATGTTTAGGAAAGGACGATGTGGAGCTTGATGGGAAAGACGTCTTCTCAGAGGAGTGCCCGATCTGCGCTGAGCTGTACGCCACCCGAGGTGAGCACAGAAAGGCGCTGCTGAACTGCGACCACATCGTCTGCCAGAAGTGTGTGTCGGACATGCTCTGCCGCAGCGCAGACACAAGCCGTGTGTCGTGTCCCCTGTGCCGCCAGAAGACGCCGCTCGCGGACTGCGAGATCCGTAGGATGCAGGAGGAGGCCATGTGCCTGATGGACAGCGTGGGGCCGGGCCCGCCCGCCCCCCTCGCCCTCCCCCGGCCGCCCTCCCCCCCCACGGCGGGCCGGTGCGCCGCGCTGGAGCGGCGGCTGAACTGCCGCGTGGAGACAGCGTTGGTCTGCGGGTGTTTCAGGCACCCGCGGTGGCTGGTGCGAGGGGTCCGGCGGCTGCGGAGGCCCTGCCGATGCTGCTACTTTTCCGGGCTGCTTCTGCTCTACCTGGCCGAGCTCAGCTGCGTGGTTTTCATCTTCCTCCCCGTCATTGTGCTGGTGCTGCTGTTTACCCTCACCAGCAAATCCAGGTAGATGTCGCCCTGTGGGAACCTTCTTCTTAAGCGCGTAAAACCTTTACCAATATTTATTATACATGTTTTAAATTGCCCACTGAAATTTTGATTAACCTTTGTTTAAAATGTGTTTTGTCTCATTCCTTCCACCTGTATTGGATCTTGCGGATTGCAATAATTTCCAGCACTTAAGTAAGCAAAATTCTCCCACAGGTTGTCTTTAAAAAGTCAGCATAAAGCCCCCGTAATGACAAACAAAATGGCAAAAAACTATTACTTTGATACAATGAACCTTGCAGAAGTTAAATTCTCATCCGTAAATGTCTTTTACTGTAAAATCTGCGTGTCTTTTTCTTTGCCGTAGAACAAGAATTTCCACTTGTTATCCAGTAACACAGAAATATAAAAATCAACACTATAATATGTGAGATCCTTAAGCACCATGGGAGGTCTAACAGATTCTGAAAGTGATCAAATAGTTGGTGTCTGAATTTCAAGTGCGTCAGTCACAGAAACTGCAAAATGATTTAATGTGTCCACGGGGAACGGTGTTGGAAACCAGAACAAGGGAAAACTGCATCGGGAAAGAGGAACCGTGGTCGCACGGACAGGGATAGATAGACGACTCAACAGGACAGCTGCTAAAAACCACGGCCACAGAGTCTACACCTCCGTGACCCAGTCTCGACAAAAACTGTGCGTTATGCTTCACAAGGCAGGCGTTTCCTGTACGGCTGCTAGAAAACCTGCTCGTAACCAAGGCCGATGCGTATCAACGCATAACCTGGTGTAATGAGCCCAAAACCCGGACTTCTGAGCACTGGCAGACAGTAGGGCAGCAAGGGTCATATTTTACTCTTTGTTTTTTGCCAACATCTGGACGGATCTGTTTTGATATGGGAAGCCATCTCATAGGAGTCATTGCATCCGGTTACTCCTCTGCATGGTAGAAATATGTTGCACACAAAACCAAGGCCTGGGCAGTTTTTGCATGATTTCCCCTCTGTCGGGCTTCTATTAGGAAGTGTTTGAAACTGTCCCCCAGACACTGTAAATCATACTTATTCCCCTGCACATGATCCCAATTTCAGCCCTGGCCACAAATCATATTGTACTGCAAGGCATTAAAAATCTGCCCTTACTTCACAGCCGGAATCGCCGCTCTATATTCTTTTCACAGCGCCCTTTCAGCAGACTCATTATTGCATTGTTTGTTTGCTAATCTGTTGATCTTTATTGCTCTTATGCAGGGAACAGGTTGCATAGACAGGTTCACACAATTACACATAACGCAGAAAAAAGTAGCACGAGTTAAATAAATACAGGTGATTTAACCATGCCAGTAACGAGCAAAAGTGGAGTCAAGGTGAGGTAACGCTAACAGTAGTTAAAGTAGTTATATGTATATTGATGTATATTAAAAATGAATGAGTACACATGAAGGGAGCGCAGCTCAAGAAACGAATCCCGTTCATTCGTTTTTACTTCTTGATGACCCTAAACAGTGTCCATAAGGTAAGACCTGGGGTTGCTGCTGAGACATGATCCAGCTTCTGGTCACGAGTCTTTGATCACACCAGCTGCAGCCAGTGCCATACTCATCATTGGTGTTCCCTCCTCTCTACCTCATCCATGGGATGTATTGACAAAGCATTCTTACTTCAGTGGAAATGCATCAATTCAGGAAACTTGCGTTCATACAAATGTTGTATAAAGAAATCATTTGATGACAGCGCTTGTCTCGACTTTACTGAGGAATTTCACAAAGTTATTTTCTACCATGTGAACGCTAAATATATCCCGAGGCATAGATTGGAATTGATTTGTTGCGGGCTATTAAACACTCCCACACTGATTCACAGTTAGTTGTGTTACTGATAGGGGTGAGCTCCTTGTCTACGCAGTATTATACTGGCTAGTGGTTTATGTTTCTCATGAAAAACATTAGTATGTGTTAGATGCTATGATTTAGCATATATGAGACTTAGGGGGAAACTTTTTTTTATTCCCACACTGCTGCACCATTATCTCTAAATCAGTTAATATTTACATTTTAATGGGTGAAAAGCATGGTACAGTATCCTTTCAATGGCATGCAAGAATAAATCTTAGTGCTGTAACCTAGTTTGAGCCCTGTTGTTATTTATACTGGCCTCCAGCGTTTTAAAATGCCATACACTCTCGACTGCTTGTTTTTTTAACGAATATTTATTTCAGGGTTTGACGTTTACCCTCCAAAGATCCCGCATGCTTATTCCTGAGTGAGTAGTTAGTGGAGTAAGTTAATTACAGCTGTTAAAAATGGGTCACGAAATTTACAGAACTACGAGCAATGCCTATAGCCCTGGTTGAGTTGTTCATCCGGGCAAACGATTTAGTCATGTTTACCTGCTCTGATGATTTACACTTCTGAGTACAGGTTTGAGTGCAAAGGTGCGATTTCTATTGTGCTTGGATATATTTTGTGAATCTGTTGTAGCGGGTCAAATTGGCTCTCTTGCTTTTAGTGTTTTTGGCAGCTCCTATTTAGGGAAACAGAGTGGTTATGTAATGGCTGCAATGCAGCTTGCTGGAACAGTTGGAGGGGGGAGTGGTGGTGTTGCAGGCACATTGTGGACCCACAAGAGCTTTGTCTGCCCTTTGATTGTGCTTCCGAGGCCATTCACTCCAGCTACGACTGGTTCCCCAGATGGCCTAAATCGTTATTACTACTGGCTATAGTTTATTTCCAATTAGCTGTAAATCCAGTTGAACGTAACGAATGTTGTCTTCAGCAACTCCGGGACCCATCGCCACAACGCAAGGTTCGTTATCACAAACACTCCACTCCCAGGAAAGCAATCTTCTCTATCAGCGTCAGTATTCCGTGTGAGAGCTTTCACCACTTCTACCCAGTCGTTTCTTCGTTACCTGCTGTCAAGCAAATTTTGATAATTGTACTTCATTTTCTAGCCAAGAAGAAGCTTTCGTTTTTGCCCAATTAATAATTTGGATTTACATTTATTTATTCAGCAGACGGTCTTGTATACATATATGTTTAGATCCACCTGACCTAAATTCAAATTCAAATCGACGTTCATTGCTCTTTAGATTTTTGAAATTCAGATATTGGTATTTTCTTCACAGTGTGAACTTTGCAGGGGGTAAAGTAGGCCAAATAATTTCCTGTTATATTAAAAATTCAACGGATATTGACAACGAGGCAAATATGTTTATATAAACAGTGGCTTGGATTCCAGAGAATCACCTTTCCAAAAGGTCACTATGATTTTATTTGTCGACTTCAGATGTTATGTTTGATTGTTGCACATTTTAAAAACAAGAACGTGCTGGGTTGTAGGCCCCATGTTATTCACAGTTTTGTTCTTTGAATATTAAATAGATTTGGTACAACTGGGAGTTTTCAAAAACGGACATTTTGAGGCACTTACACTTGTTTCCTTGGTAACCGGTGTCTAGTTGGATTTTTCACTGGCGGTGATAGTTGGATGCTTCCCTGTGTTCTGTGGTTAATTGGCCCGTATTACGTGCTCTTACCCGTGTGGGTAAAAAGGTTAACTCGAATCCGAAGGGAGACTATTGCATTCCGAAAAAATTGCTGAATATTGTTACCGTTTATTATATCGGATTATTGAAGCCAGACTTCATTGTTTATAGGCTACTCGTTACAAGGGAAACAGCTGAGGTCGCCTAGATATTTTTCATTAAAAATATATTTTAAAAAGTCTTTGATTAAATTGCTGAAAGCACAATATTGTCTGTTTGATTCATTGATTCCAAATAACTTTTTGCTCATTTATGTCAGTTAAATGGTAGTGAATGTGGTTGTTCATAATATCCATTTACTAAAGCGTGTAAACAACGTTATGTATCACACGTTTTCGAGAATTTAAATGCAAACCCGCCTACGCAAACATCGCTTTTGGTGCCTAGTTTCGTTTGCATTGTTCACAAATAATCCAGCTCTGGATACTAAATTTCAACATAACTTTTAGTTAAATTAACATCATATATGTGTTTTTAATTATTCTAAAAATATGAGATTATTATAGGATAGAACCAAAGCGGCATCAGAGGTGCGGGGGCGCGCATTCGTGCACAAGCGCTGCTGTCAGTACCAAGGACAGCTGCTCACATGAGCGTTGTGGAGAAGCACCAACGTTTCTCAGTAGAACCCAGACTGAGGACCTGGCGGACGTCAAATAATAGGATATATAGTTAAGAAAAAACGGCTAATAGTAAGATTAATTACCTTTCACTAAGATCACTGTGTCGTATAAAGGAGGACCTACTTCAATTTACCAGATGGAACTGGAATGAAAGACCAAAAAGCAACGACAATCAAAAGCCTTGCTGATGTGTTCCTATGCAGATAGCGAATATTGTCGAAGACCGTGCACATTCCTCCGCAGTGCATATAAATCCAGTATAGGCAATAGCATTCCTGCAGTACAGCTATTCGTTTATGTTAGCGGGACAGCTACCGGCAAAGAGTGCGCAAACCGTCCAGTCCACATCGACTCACTGTCAACGGCGGGAGACGCAAACCTGGTCCGGGGTGCGATATAGTCCTCAAGATGCGTTTGTTTCTGCTGGCGGTTTTCTTTTCTTGCTCTTGCGCACGGGGCGGTTGTGAACCAAAAATGGTGAATATCGGGGCTGTCCTCAGTCAGAAGAGGTACGAGCAAGTATTCAAGGACGCAGTCACCCAAGCGAACCAGCTATATGGAAAAGAAAAATTTAAACTGAACGCCATCTCCGTAACTCACAAACCCAACGCTATTCAGATGGCACTTTCAGTGTGCGAGGACCTCATCTCCAGCCAGGTAACCGAGTTTGTACCACATATGTAATTAAACATAAGTCCAACGCATTAATCATTCCAAAGGACTTTGACTACCCAGACATTTTCATCCATAATGTATATACGCGTGTTTGTAAAAACTGTAGGAAACCATACAAACAAACAAAACACACGTTTTGAACAGAAAGTTTGGAGTGTTTAATATTGAAGATATTGATTCGGTGAGCATGTAAACGAATAGGTCCGCGTAATTATTCTGAATTCAAAGCGTCTTTATAAGGTATTGAGCAAACGATGCCAGACCACAGCATCCGTAAATGCAGTTCTGTAATTGTAAAAATGGACTAGGGCTATCTCGTTTGTTAAATTTTACTCAGAGATACAGCGCTGCCTGTACATTTTCTGACGAACTTCTTATTAAAAGATGTAACGTGTATAGTTTTAATTCCATACGTAGACTTTACTGGGTAGTAATACACAGATACAAATAGCAGTAGTTGGAAACAGTCCCTCAGTACATTTAATTTTTTATAAACTATGACTTGCGTGCTGGTAGTAAACTTAAAGAATTTTAAAATGTAGATTATGAATTTTAAACAACAACGGTGAAATACGTCATTCGAAGCTCCAATGCGTGTCACGTCTTAGATCTGTTCTGTCTGAGCTGCATACTGTTAAAGGTGCAGACATGGTTTAGTTGCCTATATGGTGAAACGCAGTAGATTATTCGGAATATATTTGCGGGATTTAATGATTATAAGCAAGATATTTGCCTATACTGGGATGTTCTGAGTCCTCTTTATACTTTATACTACAAAATCATTTATTAACTATCGGATTTAATTATAAATCCAAACGCGAGGGTTGGTCGGTTTAGCGACCAGGACCATTTTTACCCCTAAATGGCCGCAAAACCAAACCCCAAACCTTTAGAACATTTTAAGATCCAACCGAAACATTTATGTTATAATGTTACATCACAGGAAGTTGCTGTTACGACCTTAGGAGAATTACATAAATGCATTAAATAAATATAAGAGTGATTACATTAAAGTCACTTAAATGTTTGCAAAGCGGCCTTCCTCCTGTTGTGTCATTTTATTTTAACGGAATAAAAAAAAAACTAAGTTTGTTTTTTACATTTTTTTTAATTATTACAAAAAATATATTGTGAGTCTGATTGTTTTGAATCAACTGGGATAAATCGTGAACGTTTTTAATGCGGCTTTAGCAAAAATAAATAAATAAATACATCAAGTTCAGACAGCTTGTTCACTGGATTGCAAAAAAAATGTGCAATATTCTATTCATTATTTATATAGTATGAACCCAATGACCTGCGGCCAACTGACTGAAATATGTGACGCATTTACTATTAACGATTTTGCGGCAGTTTCTATTTCACTTCACATGCCATTCGACTGCTCTTCGCCAGAAGGAGGCCAATATGGCGGCATCCGCAGTTTACATCTGCTCTTTTCCTCGCGGGTGTATGAAAGGATACTCTGCTTAATGCCGCGCTCCAGGGAAATGTTTAAGGCGTCTTCAAAATGAAACACCATGATTAGGTTCTTATACTTAGTGTCGCACTAGTTAAAGCAGGGAATATTATAAAACTGTAGACTTCCTCTACGCCTACACAAAGTGCTCCAGTGGTCTCATGCAGTTCGCATAATACAGCATTGAATGACGCAATAATAAAACAAAAAAGGCTTTTATTCGTTATGTCTGTATTCAGAATTATAATTTTTAAGATGCTTACACAAAAATCCCAGTAGGGAAACATACGCGATCAAGATTTTGAGACTGAACTATAAAAAGCGGGAGTTTATTTGTTTATTTATTTTTAACAGACACCCATTGGTTCTGGAACATCTGCCCCCTCCTTTTTTCTGTTTCCCTGTGAATATTCCATACGCCTGGATCGTAATTTCAAACGTGTTTCGTGAAATGCAGACATTGACTAGCTTCCAAATAAGGAATTCTCATTATGACCGAGAGGAGGCTCTTCCTGCCGTTTTTTATTTTTTTAATACAGCTGTTGCTAATACTGTACCCTTATTAGAGCCCTCAGCATATGCAATAAGTAAATCATTTAATTATGTACTGCATTTTCAGACGTTCTTATCCAGAGCAACTGTCACAGATAACAGTTTATCTATATTCTGTGTATAGGCCTGGTTAAGTATTTCCTGACACAGTGAAGGTTAACCTCCATCCCAAGCAGGGGATTCGAATCTGAAACCTACAGGTTGCAAGTCGGACACGTAGCAGCACCATCTGATGCACTACAGTATGATCGATAGGATCATATCAGTAGGACTGATGGCAAACAGCCACGGCAAAAAATCGGTTCACTTTTTAGACAAATGTGTTTATTGGGATTTTTCAATTTTTTTGTCAATCATTACAAAATGTTCCAGATTCTTTCAGTTGTAAACTCATTTTAATCATCCAGTAGGCGAGCCTAACTCACGCAACACCATGATATAGGGCAGACAGACATCTTCACAGAGTATTACCTGGGGCATTTTGTAGGTTACTGTAAGGGAATTTTTAGGTGTTACCGGTGATTGAGACAATGAAACTATCATTTGGATGAAGCCTATCAAGCTATATCGGTGAATATCAGTGGATCCATTGAATGGACTGATTATTATTCAGAGATCACAGATTGGATTAAAAAGACAAAGAAAAATAGAAAGTTGTCTTGCGACTGTCCATAACCTGGCTCATCTGGGCATTTGTACTTGAATGACTTTACTTCGCCCTTTGTGCCAACAGGTGTATGCGATCCTAGTGAGTCACCCTCCTCAGTCAAACGACCACCTGACCCCCACCCCGGTGTCTTACACCGCTGGGTTCTACCGCATCCCTGTGGTGGGGCTCACCACACGCATGTCCATCTACTCAGACAAGGTAAGTGGGCGGGAGGAGAATATTGTGTCCCGGGGATCGATCTTTACATTCCTGATGTTAAATTATGCCATAACATCAATTCACTGCTGATCAAATGCGATCGTTACAACATTTAGATAGGTAGGTTACCTCTCATTGAGCAGCCACTGCACGTACCACTCACTTAGTGTCTGGAACCCGCGTCTCCTGAAAGAACAGAACAACCAGCACCACCACAGCGCAGTTGTGATAATGCTGAGACAAAAGATGCAGCTTGCAGATAGGCCACCAGGGTAGATGCGGTCGACCTTTCCCACTCGAGCAGCCAGTAAGGACCTGACACCCCGCTTCGGTTCCCAGGTGATGTGTCGCTTCCCGTGAGCCTGCTTCCGTATGAATCGGTTCCAGCAGCACCTCAGCCATCTGCCTCTTAGGCCCGCTCAACCCGCTCCCAGCTTGCAGTCATCCCCTCGTCTGGGGGGTGTCCCGTCTGTCTGGCTCTCGGCCATTTCTGCTTTCAAGGTTGGCGGTGCCATAAGGAAGCGTCCATCTGCCGTGACTCCCCCTTCTCCCGGAGAGATGTAGTAACTGGGAGGCACCACACACGTCACTGTTTCGGGAGCGCCGCACTCCTGGGGAGGACGGGACGCACCCATCAGTTTAATCACCCTGCACCGTCTGCGTATTGCCGAGGTTCTGTTTTTCCGTTCTGGCACCAATGGACGGACTCGTGTTATTTACCTTCCCGTTGCAAACACGCACACGGAGCTCCTTAACCATTCCGCAGCACTCTATGTTTGGGTTTTGGCAGGCTGGACACGTCACAATATATCTGACCAAACTGCTGGTGCTCATAAGAAATTCAATCCTCCACTCATATTAGGTAGAAAATTTAGTTGCCTTCAGTGGCTGGTCTCGTAGGATTTGACCTAACACTCTGGGGTGATGGAGCACCGTTAATATTTTGCTGGGATCAGTCCGGTGTCAATTACCTGCTGGATTATCTTCATGGGTGGAGAGATCTCTTTGACTCAGCTCAAATTTTTTGACAAGTACTGTCATATTACTGCAATTACTGCAATTCAATTTGCGGCCCGATTCGGCCATACAATTGATCATTGTAAACCATGATAATGTGTCCATAATCCAAAGCCTCTAATGTCACTCAAGGTGTAGTTTTAATGTGTGTGTGTGTGTTTGTTACTAACAAACTATATCCCCCTTTCACACGTTTATTGCACCCATACTCATAGTGTGATATGATGGACATATCAGTTAGTGTACCAATTAAAATATTGATTCATAAATATATTTATTATGTGATTCTTATATATGTGGTGTGGATGTGTGATCATTTATGAATAAATGATTAACCACAAGCTGGTTATTCATGTGATGATTATAGAATAAGTGGCTATGAAGGGTATATAGAAAATGATGTAGATATATAAAATCAGAGAGATATAATAGATATATTGAAACAGGGCTTTGATCGGGCCCTTTAAGACACTGTTGAAAAAATATATATTTTTAATAATATGAATATGATCACTGGAATTATTCATTATTGTATACAACCTGATCCCTAAAAAGGGCATCCTGCCCAGGCAGTCGTTTTTAACTCTCAATGTCCTCTCCACCCCCTACTTCTGCTCAGAGCATCCACCTCTCCTTCCTGCGCACAGTACCGCCATACTCCCACCAGGCGCACGTGTGGTTCGACATGATGCGGGAATTCCGCTGGAACCACATCATCCTGATCGTCAGCGACGACCACGAGGGCCGCGCTGCCCAGAAGAGGCTGGAGACCCTGCTGGAAGAGAGGGAGACCAAGGTGAGACGCCAGGACTTGGAAGCCCGCCCAGCGCGTACGTGTGCGCGCGGGCCGTGCGCGTTCCTGTGATATGTGTTGACTATCTCAACAGTCTTCTGTGTATGTAACTGTTTTCTTTTCTGTTGTGTAAACACATCTCTTTCCATTTGTAACACTGGCTAACATTTTTATGCCTGAGGCATCTACGGCGTCTTAAGTGGTTACCTGACAAAACTTTGTACATTTTACCCATCCCACGTTGCTTTTGCCATAGTCAAATTCTCCTGTGTCAATCCACAAACGGGAGCACAAAGTGAACGATTTAACCTGGGGCTCTGCAAAACATCAACGACTTCCGGCTAGATAGACGCGTGCCATTCAATGGTGTTTCTGTACCGTTTGTCATCCGACGGTTGTTGCCTGTTTGGAGCAAAGGACCCAATGACAATCCAGAGGATACAGTTTTCAGTCAGACTTCATTGCTTTCAGGATGCTTGGTAAAGGCACTGTGTCGTTAAAGGATGCCCTTGGTTTGACCAACTTGAGAGTCGGTTTCCGACACCCTTCCCTCGTGCCTAGATGATTCTCACTGAGGCAGTCCTTTGAAAGCATCAGCGGCTTTGGCGGGGTTTTTTTTAGGTTGCAAAACCTTTGACTGGAGTGTGAAGTATGGACTAGATTTTCAGTTCACAATCATTTTAAAATGCCATTAATCATAATTCCCCTTTTTAGACGGGGAATTATTTGTCAGTGGTGCAGTGTACAACACCCTCAGCTATTATCTTATACCTGTGCTAGGTTTACTGTAATATCCATTGATGTAGTTCTGGAAGAATGTGTCTCAATATCTCTATAACTTTTACAGAAAAACCTGATCATTAAGAAAATAATTTTGATCTGATCAAACCAAATGATTAGAATGACAACATCTCTTTGTGCAAATGCGGTCTCTCGGATTTCCCTCTTGGAAGTTTATTACTGTGTCTGATATTCAGGCGTTTGAGATTTGTCACGCTGAGATATATTTTGGTTTGACGAGCGGTAAAATAGTAAAGCTGATTATTCAGTAATCTCTAGTGTCAGTGGGCACTAAATGGGCTTTATCCCAAAGTCTAGTAATACGAGGAACGGATCCTGTAGCATGAACACGTTTCTGAGGGATTTGTGGAAAACTGTGAAGATTGCAAAGCCATGGCTCGGTTTCCTTTTCACTGTTGAGACTCAAACAGACCCTGCACACTGATATCATATCTGGCGATATTGAATTTGAATTTGAAGTTTTAAGCTTGTATGAATGTTGTGCACTGTGACCTAAAGCCAGAATCTCAGAATCTGGTACAAGAAAAGATTGTAATGAATGGGCCTCAGAAAATTTATATAAGCGATGTCTAATCAATTAATTGTTAGTGGAAATGGTCTTCATCTTAAAATGCTACTACATTTATTGTATAACAATAAATTAATATAATTAAAATTTAACAAAATATGGAGTTTGAATGCAGGATAAAATATATTGGGGTTTCACCATGAAAAAGGTAGTGTCTTGGAATGGATGGATGGATAATTAAAAGAAACACAGACTACCGTCTTGACACTTGGACACACCTGTTCAACCCTACAAACATGCCTCTCCTCAGCTTGGTAAAAATATTGGTAAAAATATGTCCTTGTGAAGGGCTTCTTCTTCCCCGCTGGCTATAACAGAAGACCAATCAAACAGTGATAACAAGCAACAGTATTTCAATAAAAATGTTTGCATCACTGGTACACCTCTCTAACAATCCAGCAATCATATAAGACTTTAAAGAAGTTTTATAATAATATTCAACCTGATGTAGTTGTCAGATTCAACAACCCAAAACTACAAAAATGTTCAGTATTTGCATAAATTCATGGCCCTCTTTGGCGCTTAAATTATATAAATGCACAGTTCATTTGAAAAAATAACATATTAACAAACAAATATTCAGCTAATAATATTTACATATTGCAAATATCTACAAATAAAACGGAAGGCTGCATCACCGTGTGCCATTTTGTGAAGTTTTTCAATATTGTAGTAACATTTTGGAGAAGAGGAGCAACGTTTCTGGGCTGTTCTTTGATCACTGTGTACCCTTGTACCTAAACCCACTCTGTAGTTGATATTACCCAGTACGACTCCTGATATTGCCCAGTATGAAATCCTGAACAGTGGGTTCTAATCCAGTAGAAAATGCACCAGGTACATTTGTGGATTGCTGTAGGCATCTGTGCTAATGATAGCTAAGCATTCCTCCATTATTCCCCAAAAGAAAAAAGTCCCATGTTGAGTGACAACATATGATTAGCCTTCTGTTGTTTAGGGGCCTGGGGGTGGCTTAATCATGTTCTATTAATTTCCAAATTGTATCCCCAATGTTTCATTTGTCTAAATAATGATTGAACATGAATTACTGCGTGTTAATATACCAATAGGGGACTCAGCTCACTGTGACAGGCTGTTTTTATTGTAGGTTAATTTGTTGTTGGTCATTAAGAAAACATATTTCTACACCAAGTCACCAAGAGTGAAACTGGGCAAAACGCAGCTCTGTGTAGAAGTACTGAATCCTTGTCAGAGCTTTGGTGAAGCCCACTTTTTTCAAAGCCTTGAACCCAAGAATAAACCAGGGCAATCTGACGCAAGAGAGAACAGTTTGTGCTGAACCATTCATTATTCAAAGGGCTCTCGAATGAGGAGCACTGGCGACAAGTGACTTTCTTGGTGATGTAAATCGAATGTATTAAAACTGCAGCTTTCCATTTAACACCACTGTACCAGTGCCCTCCACCGTAGGTTTCACTTCACACTGTAACACAAAGTAATTAGGTGCACTACACCTCGTATTGTTATTTAATTGCTCGATAATTACAGAACTGGATATTTGCCAAAGCGATCTGGGTTAAGTACCTTGCTATGGAGTAGCACAGCAGTTGGAATTGAAGCGATAACTTTAAGGATATGAGGCCACCACTGTAACCACTACACCCCCTGATTCCTATTGAAACTAAAAGGCATTGAAAAGAATAGAAAGGAAAGCAAAAGTATTTAAAGGGTTTTAAATTTGAAAATGACAGCATCAATTGTACAATTATTGCCAGCGTTACATGTTTATAATATCTACACTGTTTCGTATATCTGCAGAAATCTACAATGTCTATCAAATTTTAAATTTTACTTCACCAGAAGCGGTGCGGTTAACTGAATGTTTTGCAAAATGTTGATTAATTTTCGAAAACTCTTTAAAGAGACGTTTCACTTATCAGTCCTTGTCCGACTCATTCGTTCTGACGGAAGTCATTCATTTTAAATGGACGAAGCCCGCATCTCTGCCGTGTGTCTGCCGGGCTAGGCTGCGTTTCGTACGTACGTCGCGTGCTTGCCAACCTGAGGAAATAGAAAAAACGAAACACTTAAACGCTTTGTAAGAATGAGTTTTTATATGTTAAACTAAGGTAAAAACCTTTTCATGTAAAAGTCCAAAGTTAGGCTGAAACGGTAAAACAAATAAGCTAACAAAACTAAATAAAATGTTTGTCATATAGCTATCAATATCCATGTTGATTATACATTATTGTTATGCTATTCTTAAATGTATTAATCAGCACTAAACAACCTGTTAACATTTCTACATAAATGTTTAAATCGGTATGTGTTGATAATCACGTACGATATGTAGCCTATTTCATTTCGGAGGGACATATTTTCAAAAATAGGTACACGAATTCACTTCAATTGACCAAGAAAACAAGGGACAATGCTTAAGAACATTAGGAAACAAATAGGCACATGTTGGATTGATCTTTTTGGTTTTTTTTTACGAATAATTTTTTTTAACGTATAATACCGTAGAAAACCGCGGCTTTGCTTACGCACAAAAAACAAAATGCAAAAGCTGTTTTTTGCTTTCTGTCTATCCCCAGCCATGTACGACAAGTGAGTCATACAGGGATCTAAATGCCAAAACTGCTGCTTGAAGAAGGATCAGTTCTCTCGTCAGATTGATAACATCAGCAGGTTGAACTGTGGGTATGCTTTCATGCAAACTACTGGGTGTTTCTGATCAAAATGATGAAGGCTATCTTGATCAGTTAGTACATCTGATTTGGATGACGTGGCAGAATAATAGTTGCAGCTGTGGAGAATTGGTTATTTTTTGCAGATGAATCTAAATCAGTCCTTCAGATGATAACGGTGGATGATGCAGGAACCCTATTTTAGACTGAACTATTGTATTTTTATGACATTCATTTCCATTATTATAAACCGAGGGAATCGAGCACCGGATTGAATTTAAGAAGGATATCTTTGTGATGTGGATTATACTGGAGAGAACTTTGATATATAAGATGAACCAGAGTTCCCATCAAGTTATGCAGGAGTTATTTAATTGTAGGCCAACTGGTAAGGCCCTGACTGAAAAGTAAAGCTGAATATCTCATTGCCGTTTTGGGAAAGCTCCAGGAGGAGACCCACGCAAAACTGAGTCACCAGATTGAAACCAGCTCTTTAAAATAGAGGAGATTGAGCCATAAATCAAAGCAGCAAATTCAAATGCTGTATGATCTTTGAATCTCATTTATCTCCCTGTGTAACCGGATGTATCCTACTACTGACGCTGTACTCCCTTTTAAAGGAGGGTAAATAGACTCTGTTCTTGACATGTCCTTGTTAAGGACACAATTATTTTCCATTGAGTTAAACCTGCTGTTTGCTCAGTGGACAGACTCGTTCTCAGACTAATGAACCATATCTAGGAACCACATTAAGATGATGCTAGACATAATTTTGCGGACTCGAGCAGTACCTTTGAGAGTGAAAAGCGTGAATAAGTGTGCAGATGACCGGGGCGGAGGGTGAATCACGGAGATGGCCTGTGTTGTGCTGTGTGGGGCGTAGCATTGCGAGCAGCGGTCGTTTTTGATGTTTTTTTGCAAGCCCCAGCGTTAGGAATTCCAAATTTGAAGCAGGAAAGTGGAGTTTTGTTGGAATGCTTTACTGCACACCATTTTCAACTGTTTATAATACTCTTCTGTGTCTGCATATTTTCTCTGTGCACATTATTCATCAGAATAAAAAAAGGAACTATGAAAACCTCGACCAACTGTCCTATGACAACAAGCGAGGACCTAAGGTATATTTGCATGGTCAATGCACGCCGCCCACCAACTCTCTAAACGTAGCAACTAGAAACCAGAAAAGCAGTCACCAGCCGACCCAGAAATGTTCTTATCTTGGTAGCACGTCTTTTAAAATTCTTTTCAAAAAATTACTTTCAGGCATTTCAGTTTTTTATTTATTTATTTATATGATTTAAATCGAGAATGGTTTTATGTTGAAAAACTATTTGATTTGAGAAAAGAATCAACGACCAGCTTTTAATCTTTTTATTTTTGTGTAAAGGAATGCATGTGTTCAGATCAACAAGTTTGCAAGTCTTTTCCTTTGTGGAGATCTGGTAGTGTGGGGCAGACACTTCCCAGATGCTACTTCCTCCCTATTCTTCAGCACTTCTTACTTTAAGAGGTTTTTCTTTGGGGCAAAAAAAGCCCATAATCCCGTCTCCTCCTCCCTCCACCTCTTTTCATTTTCCGGTTGCATCGATCTTCTTTCCCCTCTACCTCTAACATGCACGTCCTTTTTTTGGAGTCTTGATAACCCTCAGTTTGCATGCACAAATGCAGAACTTTTTTCCCCCTCCTAGCTTCTATTATTATTTTTTTAGTAAAATTTTCTTGGAACTCTATCATTTTTTCTCTCTTTTAAAAAAAAAAAAATTTCCAAACGAAAAAGCAACCGATCCCAGCCAAAGGGGCACAGGCAGCATGGTGCTAGGTGGGGGTAAGTAGCCGACTTGACTGATTTTGTACCCCAATCACAGGCAGAGAAAGTCCTACAGTTCAGCCAAGAGACTAACTTAACGGCACTTCTGCTGGAGGCCAAAGAGCTGGAGGCCCGTGTCATCATTCTCTCTGCTAGGTGAGAATCCCACCCGCGCACAAAGGGGAAAAGAAAGAGTGGCAAGCTCCCCTGTACACACAGACCTGATAAGGGCTTCTCATGGCACACTCAGATAGGAATCACATTCATAGTGCAAAATTTCTCCCTCGCTGAGAGGTCTAGGCTGTTTGGTAATGACACAGACTTCAAGTCCTGCTTTGGCTGCTGAGACTCTCCACACCGCTCGAGTTTACCACAACACATGATGAGAGCATCAGTCATGAGTGTTCAGTGTTTCAATGTTCACTTCTTCGTTTTGCCAAGTGTGACCAATGCTGTGCAAAGGACCTGACTAGGTTTCCGATGTACACTATTTGTTTTTCTCCTATGTAGAAAATAATTCTGGTCGACGAAAATGGTTTGTAGTAAAAAAAAAAAAAAAACAGCTCTTGTTCAAACGAATATAAATTGATATATTTGGCCTAGGAAGAAGGATTTTTAAAAAGCAATTCTCGTTCAGACAGATCAAAAATTATATATTAGGCCTACTGAAATTGCCTATAAAACCGCAATTGCCATTCAAACTAATTTAAATTGTTGAGACTGGCAATCGTTGTTGTTGTGTGAGTGTGTGTATGTGTATATATATATAAGTATTATGAACTGATATTGAGTATATTGATATATATCCAACAAGTCAGCAATGTTTTCAGCCACATAGTCTATAGAACTTTGTTGAATGAATCTCTGGAGTGAAGTTAAAGGTTTCACTGAAACCTGATTAGGCCGTTGTCTGGCTTTCCACACAGCATAATGCATGGGCTTGGGTAATTGAGTTTAAGCTTAACTCAACCTCAAAGACTTTACATCGGTATAACACTTAAATTCCCCTTTAAACACTTAAACATTACCTTATAAAATAAATGCTGTTTATAAAGATAATAAGATAACATTTCATTTAAAAGATTTTCTTTAACACAAGTGCTTTAGCTAATCCCAAGATATCCATAAATAAATCATGCAATAGAAAGTCCTGCACAAATGTATGCACTTATTTACCCTGATAAATTAGTACTGACACCTGCAGACCCCTGCTAAACTATGCCATCTGCTAAACCGTGAAGATCGGTATCATTTTATTCCATTGTCTGAATTAGTAGTCCAGGTATGCAGATTTTCTGGCTACGCGCTTGCCACCATTAACTACTATTATATTATTATTACGATAAGAACCAAATGTGAAACTTGTTAAAATCCTGTCCTGATAATTTCTGTCTGGCTCCAGCGAGGAGGACGCTGCCGCGGTATACAAGGCCGCGCGCTTCCTCAACATGACGGGTTCCGGCTACGTTTGGCTGGTGGGCGAGAGGGAGATGTCCGGTAAAGCCCTAAGTGAAGCGCCAGATGGTATGTACTCCGGACCCCCCGTCGCTCCCTCTGGTGCCGTGGCAGACGCTGGAGAAAGCCTCGGATGTTGGCCTTTCTCCAGGGTTGCGCGTTCTCCATTTCTCTCTATTCCGTGGGGTTTTTAGGTCATCGATGATGTCGCGTTTAGGTGTTTTTCGCGTGTCAAGCGTTTTAAAGGTTTAAACGGTTTATTGTTTAAAGGTTTTAAACGAGTACCGCTATGTTTGTAGTTAAAACAAAATGTTACTGTTGTTTTATGGCTAATGTCAGCGCATTGAAAACGATAAATTGGAATTGAATGGTATTTCGTTTACTGGACCATGAATGAGGTTTAGTTGAGGTTTAGTTTGTATTTCTAATGCATTTTCCTTATGATATCATAATAAATTGGTTCTCATGAATTTATAAAGGGTGCTTTGCAACCCCCACATTGAAGTGTTTCTGAAATATAATGGTAAGCTACAACTGACTTTTTTCCCTGAATATTGCACAAGTCTGTGAATTTTTCACTTTCTGGCCACCTAACAGCTAATCACAGTAGGCACTCTGTCACTCGTTAGCTTTAGAAAGTGTACTCCATGTCTGTCTCCACGCGCTTGTCGTTGTCTTCAAATTCACTTTGCTGTATTCCTTGGGACGGTGCCCCACAAAGTTTGAAACAGTTGCAATGAAAACCAAAGCCACACTACCAAATCAGGGTTCAGGTTTAATGTAAGGTTTTTGGCTAGTAGGTCTAACCAAATATGTTTTTTAAGCTCAATTAGTGAAGTCTAGCTTCATTTGTTCCTTAAATATTATGACCCTTAACTGCCAATTTATTTATTCCTGTCCTTTTCATAAAGAAAAGAAAATCCCTGATAAAGATTATATATTATAAATCCAAATATCACAGACAATGGGTCTCAGAAGTGCACCCATCTAAATTGAATGCTTCATGAACTAACTATTACCCATAATAACGTTTGCTCTAAAGCTTTGGGCGGTTATGTTAGATGATGAAGTATCAACTCGTTATAGGCAGCAGTTTTTGCTTAGTGTGATTTAAGATTGCAGATCTTAAAAACATTTCAAAACGGCTACGTAAGCCCCGTGTTTTCATTACAACTGGTTCCTCGGTTTCTGTGCAAGGCTGTGCCTGACTGAAAATGTCGACTGGGCAGGTCTGATCGGCCTCCAGCTCATCAACGGCAAGAACGAGTCGGCGCACATCAACGACGCCGTGGCGGTGGTAGCGCAGTCCATCCAGGAGCTCCTGGAGAAAGAGAACATCACCGAGCCGCCACGGGGCTGCGTGGGCAACACCAACATCTGGAAGACGGGGCCCCTCTTCAAACGGTGCGGCCCGGCACACGTGGCCGGGGGGGAATTCCCCCACAAACGCGTTCTGTTGGGCTTTATGCAACGCCACCGGGACGCACACATTCTGCTAATCCTTTCCAGCCACAGATCTGGTCCCTTGTTCTCCAATATCTTTTGCTTTCCATTCCCATCCCACGCTGTTGGACACCCATTCACATTTAGAGCACGCTTTGGATATTTAAAAACTATATTTAATCTGACTAGGAATTTCTGCATTAAAGGTATTTGTTCGCATTGATGTATCTTGACCATTAGACTCTCATCTAAAGTGCAAATTTAAAGCTGGTATTAAGACTGTCGAGGCAACCCTGGTAATTATCTTCTCTTGGACTTCAGAGTTTTGATGTCATCTAAGTATCCAGAGGGCCTAACAGGACGCGTGGAGTTCAATGATGATGGCGACAGGAAGTTCGCCCACTACAGCATCCTCAATTATCAGAAGAGTCGACTGATCCAAGTGGGCATTTACAACGGGACACAAGTACGTACAAGTACGGACACAAGTAGGTACGCGCTCCTCCCATTGCTTGGCTGCTTAGGAAACTCTCTTATCCTCAAAGTTGCGGTGTGTCTCCAGGCTTGCTTCTGTCTTACCTGCCTGACCGTTGACACACGTCACAGGTGGGAAGGTGATCAGAGCCAATACGTGTCTGATTCCCGAATTTGCGGAGATTAGCCTCATATCGACGCATCAGCCGGCCTGTTATGTGTAAGCTGTGCACCAGAACATAAAGGGAGACTGAGAACAAAAGCAGCTGATAACTCGTGAAGGCGGACAGGAAAACTGCGGAGGATGTTCACTTCCTGTCCTGGCTGCACAGGGCTGCTCTGCTCGGCACCTGACATTGTCCTCTGGGTCGGCAGGTTGTGCTGAATAACCAGAGGAAGATCATCTGGCCCGGAGGGGAGACGGAGAAGCCGAGAGGTTTTCAGATGTCCACACGATTAAAGGTAAAGCCTCGCTCGCCCTGTGTCCTTTCGCTAATTAATTGGTAATTAGTAATTTATCTAATGAAGTGTATGGTTGTAGGCTTAGGGCTTGGATGGCTTCTGTACAGGTGTTACGGTTTTGTTCCTCCGTTTCAGTTCTGTCTCTGGGCTGAGGGTAATGGGGTTTCTGAGTGTGTGTTTGTGTGCGCGCGCACACTGATGATGATCGTGTCCGCTTTGGTAAAAAGGTAGGCAGAGCGGCTTGGGAAGGGGATGGGAGGGGCTTGGGGGGTGAGTGGAACGGCCACAGTGAGATAAACTGGTCTCTTTCGCTCTCTCTGTCTCTGTCTCCGCCTCTCTCCTTCTCTCTATCCATCGTCTCGTTGCAGATAGTCACCATCCATCAGGAACCGTTTGTGTATGTGAAACCAACCATGCTGGATGGGACATGCAAGGACGAGTTAACACTTAATGGAGTCTTTATTAAAAAGGTGATCTGCACTGGCCCCAATGAGACCATCCCAGGTAACACAACAGGGACGTTTATGATGTCACTGTGCCTTTACTACTCCGCCGGATATGCATACATATATATGCAGCAGGTATTTATATATGTAAGCATACTTTTAGTGCCTAAGTTTGTGTGTGTGTGTGTGTGTGTGTGTACGTACGTGCTGGCTGCTGTGTGTGGGTGTGTAGTGTCTTGTGTATACGGTAAACATACTGACTTCTCAGAGAGAGTCCTGGGCTGAAACTAATTGTGGCCTTGGCTGGTTCTGTTACAGGACGCCCAATCGTGCCGCAGTGCTGCTACGGCTTCTGCATCGATCTCCTGATCAAGCTGGCCATGACCATGAACTTCACCTACGAGGTGCACCTGGTGGCTGATGGGAAATTTGGGACGCAGGAACGGGTGAGTGTTTTATTTGGGTTTCGTGCTGTTGCCCCCTGTATGAGCTGGTTTGTGGTACTTCCAATGATATTGGGTGGGGGGGGGGGGGTTCGTGTTGTTGGGATCCCCAGAACAAGCAATGTAAGCTAAATGGAGTTTCTCGGATCTCTGACCCCTGTTTGGTCCAGACCGTAAAGTCAGTGTAGCCCCTGTGTGCTTGTTTGGTCCAGACCCAAAATTCAATGTAGCCCCTGTGTGCTTGTTTGGTCCAAGATTAATCCAAATCTCCACCCTTGCCGGGCCATTGTGTTTCAATTGCTAGTTCCTTAATTTTTAGCTCCACCGCCTGGCTAAGGGCAAAGCCAAGCAGTCCTGGGACATGCAGGCCCAAACCATTCATTACCTTCTGACAGCCATTCACGGTTCTGGTTGTAATAGCTATCTCCCGACCCTGGTCTCCGGCTCAGGTGAATAACAGCAACAAGAAGGAGTGGAATGGCATGATGGGCGAGCTCTTGGGAGGGCTGGCAGACATGATCGTAGCTCCACTAACCATCAACAACGAACGAGCCCAGTATATAGAGTTCTCCAAACCCTTTAAGTACCAGGGACTCACCATCCTCGTCAAAAAGGTACGGTTCTCTTCCTTTTACTTCAAACACAGCTCTTAGGAGTTATTCTTTGTTATGCACCAAACTGCAAAATAGGTTTTTTGGGGAAATAAGAGAAATCAGAGTTGCTACCAGCAATATTTTTAAATATTATTTTTGTTGGTGAAGTGTTTTATGCCTCACCCTCTCCCTTTGCTCTTAGCGTATGTCTGTTTTATCACAAGCGAAAATAAAACTGTATTGTATTTGTTATCGGGTGTGTATGTGCGTGTGCATGTATGCATGTGTGTTTGTGTGTTTGTGTTGCAGGAAATCCCTCGCAGTACACTGGACTCGTTCATGCAGCCGTTCCAGAGCACGCTGTGGCTACTGGTGGGACTGTCGGTACATGTGGTGGCGGTGATGCTCTACCTATTAGACCGGTTCAGGTACCGGGGAGGGGGGATGACCGTGTCCGCCGTGTAGCAGCTGTCTTCCCCGCTGGCTGTAGGCATTTTTTTTTAGTGGAACTCTTACTGGATTTCCTGTTTTGTCTTTCAGCCCGTTTGGAAGGTTCAAAGTAAACAGCGAAGAGGAGGAAGAAGACGCCCTCACCTTATCCTCAGCCATGTGGTTCTCCTGGGGAGTGCTGTTGAACTCTGGGATTGGAGAAGGTAAATGGGCGCACGGCTCCGCCCACGGCGCGCTTCACTCTGTCCCTCTCACCCAGTTGTCCATCTCTGTGTTCTTTGCGTTGACAGAGACTGTCCTCACCGTGTGAGAGCTGTCTGCAAGGACAAGGAAGGTTTCTGTACAAAGCAAATCTGCCACGAAACCGCTCGAGCGCTTTAATGGCGGCTAAAAGCCCGCGGCACCCGTGTTTTGAGTGATCTCGCGGTGTCGTGCACACATGTGCAAGGGGAGACTGCGGTTTGCGTGAGGTGAACTGTGTATGTGGACAGGTGTCACACGATCCACTCATTGAATCACCAATAGTGTATGAAACCTGGTGACTGTAACTTGTGTGTGTGTGTGTGCGTTTGTACCTGTGTGTGTGCCTGTGTGTGTGTGCCTGTGTGTGTGTGTGTGTGTGTGTGATGTGTGTTTTTCCAGGCGCCCCGCGCAGCTTCTCAGCGAGAATCCTGGGCATGGTGTGGGCTGGGTTTGCCATGATCATTGTGGCATCCTACACTGCCAATCTGGCTGCTTTCCTGGTGCTGGACCGGCCTGAGGAGCGCATCACCGGCATCAATGACCCCAGGGTGGGTAACAGGAACACCACACTATTACCTAGGGGGGCGTTTTTACCAGAACATCAGGTTTTGAACCCTCAGATTCTACAAGCTATTTTACCCTTAAACATGGGAGAACCCAGTCTCGCATACAGTGCAGGCAATGCTAAATGTGCCTTTTTAAGAAACATATATCATTTATTAGAGTTAAACATCCACTTGATCACTGGTCCAAAGCTAATTAATGACATTAAAATTCGACATGCGAGTGAGTCCCGTTTAATCTCCCACTGTTCCTCGTGCCCCGGTACCCTCGGCCGCCGTTGCGCCTCTGTCCGCCCCTCAGCTGCGAAACCCATCGGACAAGTTCATCTACGCCACGGTGAAGCAGAGCTCGGTGGATATCTACTTCCGGCGGCAGGTGGAGCTTAGCACCATGTACCGCCACATGGAGAAGCACAACTACGAGAGTGCCGCTGAGGCCATCCAGGCCGTGCGAGACAAGTGAGTGGGCTGCAGGTGCCGGGGGTCCTGGGCCTACGGGTATTCGGGGATAGGACAGACCCCCTCCTCTCCAATGATAGTGGTGGGACTGCGGTCGGGCGGAGAGCTTTTGTTTTCTCAGGTCACGCCCGATCGGCTGAACTTCTTGAGGGAATCCAATGGGGGAGCCGGCGTCCGGCATTGGATTTCATTTCGTTGTGGTAAAGTTGAGGTCCCCCTCGGACCCCCTCTCTGTTGTGACTCACTGTGCTGTGCACCGTAACCCCCCCCCCCCCACCCAACCCCCGC
>JAOVYW010000093.1:2398191-2423925 GCA_025775045.1 Hiodon tergisus | reverse complement strand
CACAGCAAGCTGCATGCTTTCATCTGGGACTCTGCGGTGCTGGAGTTTGAAGCCTCGCAGAAGTGCGACCTGGTGACCACGGGAGAGCTGTTTTTCCGCTCGGGGTTTGGCATAGGCATGCGCAAGGACAGCCCCTGGAAACAGAATGTGTCCCTGGCCATTCTCAGGTCTGTCCCAGCCGAAGCACCATGAAATTTGCTTCTTTTCTCCATCCTCTGTGGCTCTGTCTCTTGTCCGTCTTTCCCTCTCCACCTCTCTGTTCGGCGTCTTCCGGCTGTGTCCGCGTCTGACCTCTCTGCACGCCACAAATTAACTGGCGACCTCTCCCACCCCCCCACCCCACCCCCCACTCCCCACCCTGCAGTTCTCATGAGAACGGTTTCATGGAGGACTTGGATAAAACCTGGGTGAGATACCAGGAGTGTGACTCGCGGAGCAATGCCCCAGCCACACTCACCTTTGAGAACATGGCAGGTATGGTCCTCACTCTCTCACTAACAAAGATAAAGTGGTTTGACAAAAAACTGCAATGGTAAGATACTGTAGTTTTTTTTTTGTCCAACACTTGACATCTTCTTCAGGCACGGACCCAAAGCAAGCTGAAAAAAAGAAGAAAAAAAAGAGTTTATCGTCCCATCAGTGTAGCCAATGCCCTGCTAAACGGTGGTTGGGATGATTTGTGACTGCGAACAGGTTTGTGTAATCAGCGGAGGACAAGCTGACTTTATCCTTCCCTGCAGGAGTGTTTATGCTGGTTGCTGGAGGCATTGCGGCAGGCATCTTCCTCATCTTCATCGAGATTGCTTACAAACGTCACAAAGACGCCCGCAGGAAGCAGATGCAGCTGGCCTTTGCGGCCGTCAATGTCTGGAGGAAGAACCTGCAGGTACGGCCTCCTCTCGCTCTTTTAATCCGGAGGGGAAGGACATACGAGGGGCTGAGGAGAAAGCCCAGTGGCGCCCTTCCTCTCCAGGACTCGGGTCGCGCATTCGCCATGTGATTGGACCGTCGCCCTACCCTGATCGGTCACCTGGGTTTGATCGGTCACCTGGGTTTAAGCGCTCACTGGGGTCATAGGTCATGTGAAAATGTGAAACATGTGAAACGGTGGTCATTTCTGCCACAAGGGCTCAGGCTTTTAGTTGCGCTGTGGGAGAAGATTGTGGCGGAGTTCTGCAGAGGCTCCTCGGGGTTCACCCAGCCGGAAGCCTGACGGCTGAATCCCCGTCTCTGGGCCATCCAGCGCCGTCCGTCCCCCTAGGCCAACCAGAGCCCTGTCTCTTGTCTGTCCCAACAGGACAATAAGGAGGCTTCTGGGATTCAAGTTGTGGGTGCGACGGGAACTCCGACATTAGTACGTAAACGAGCAGACCATCTTGTTGCTATATCATCATTGCTGTCAGAACTGGAGTTACGCAAAACAAAGCAATCAAGAAATGAGAACATCGAAACCAAAACTGCCTTCCAGTTCATGGCACTAAAATACGCTTTTATTTTACAAAGTTAGATTTTAAAAGTACAAGTAAATGGTTGAAAATCAATAACTAACAACTAATGTTGCAGGATATAATCTTTTTTCTTGTAGTTAACCTTAAATATGCTCGACCACTACTACTGATCAACAATAATATAAAGATGTGAGTAATGATGGCCCTTGCGTACCAATAACAATCATTACGTTAATGCTGTAATTTTAGCTAAAAAGAGTGATAAAAATGATCACCTCGGTATTGAAAAGAGGTGACCCTACGGAATGGGGTCAGGTGGAAAGATCCGCAGACATTGATCTGTGCAGACTGGTCCCTTTTCCTCTGCAGGGTGGTGGTGGGAGGCCTTGTCCGCGTGTTTTGGGCTGGGTGGATGGAGTTAATGTCCTACACCCTCTATTTGGGTGTGATGGTTTGACCGCCTTGCCGTTTGTTTTTTATTGCTACTGAGTAAATAACCCCCATTTAATGTGTGCCCCTGTGGGAAGTGTTGCTTAGTAGATGGGCTTCATTTACTAATCCAATTTTGATATTCTCTTTTTCTGTATTCCCAGGATGTAGTATTGTTTTAACGTGGTCTGTCTCTGGGGCTGGAGTAGTCAGAATGGCCTGTTATGTATTAAAATGAAGTATAAATACTCCAAATAGCAAAAAAGAGTGGAGAGTGTAATGCAAAGACATTCTTGTGCTCAGAGGCCGTAATTGACATTGGTTAATGGCGAATGTAAGTGGGTTGTTTTTCAACAAGCGAATGGTAGCACAATGGACTTCTGTACAGCTCCTTGCGAAACGCAAAGGTTGAAACCGTAAGAAACTCGATGTGGTTTCAATAACCACGTTATTACCAAACGTTCAAACATTAGCGGTGCGGTTAGCGCTCGCTTGCTTGCAGCCTCTTCAGCTCGACAAGCGCCCCCCCCCCCCCCCAGGGGAGGCTGGGGTGCGCGTGGCGGTACAGTGGGGAGCGCTGGGTCCTCAGTGGCGGGGCCGGGCTAACCCGCGGCATGCTGAGCGCTGCCCTTTCCCCTGAAGCGCAGCTGTTGTGTAGTGTAGCTGCGCTGGAGGCAGGTAAGGCCGCGGTCTGCTGTCTGTGTCGGGAAGCCAGCGTCCATCCAAAGCTGTTTGTCATCTGCCCTTTTATATGCTCTACTTTTCCTGTGTATATATCTGGACTCACACTGGCAGTCAAAAGCATGGGGACCCCAAAGAAAAAAGCCACACATGAACTGAAACGCCTGTAGCAATATTTTACTGACGGTTTTAAACAGCGACACAATGTGTCTGAATTACGTTTTTAAAATAATCTTTAAATGATTTGGCTTTATTCAGTAATTTTTTGCCAATAAAGAGTTCCCTTAAATGGGCTATACATCGAGTTAATTTGCATAATTATACTGAATTAATTAATTAATTAAATTAATTGATCGATTTAATTAATTAATTAATTCTGTTAAAGAATTTTGACCATACACAAATCATTTGTGGAATGTGGGCGCATTTACATAGATTGAAGCCAGAAATGCCCCCCCACACCACACACACACACACACACACACACACACACACATACACAATGGTCCACTGCTGCATTTCTGTCATCGCTCAAAAACTATAAACAACAGACAACTGCAGAATAACCGTAGCGTTAATTCTGCCAATAATGGGGTGCATTCCGTCCATCCTGGAGGTCTAATGTAGGGTTCATACTGGCAGTACGTAAATATGTGACCCTCCCCCACTTCCTACTAAACATTGTAGAGTTTTATCCTGGTAATTACAACGATAGTTATTTCACAATCTTCCTTTCTAGTAGGATTACAATATGGTTTCCAGATGTTTCCATAATTTTGACTGCTTGTGTGCTTGTGTGTATGTATGTATCAATGCACATGTATGGGCATATGTAAAAAAAAGAAATTATAATTTTTTACACATGCGCATATTTCAGTACAGGTAACTCCAGAAGCGGTGCACTTATGAATAACCTGCCCTCAAAGTGTCTACATCCTTCATGCCAATGGTTGCTGACACGTGTAGCCTCGAACGCTTTGTCACAGTGATCAGAAAAGGTTTCCGGTGGAGGGGAAATTAAAGTGCATGAGCGGTCAGCATCGTGCTGAACGCATGCTGACCATAACCATGTCTGCAAGCAATGTCATTCAGAGGTGCACTGTCTGAGGGGGACACACACAAATAGAAACAGACTCACAGTGCAAAAAAAAAATGTTTTTTTTAAATAACTCAAGTTAACAGTGTGCTTATGCCCTCTAGTGGCGGGAGCTCGCTCTCAGTCCCTGCATCTGTGTCAGTCTGAAACTCTTCTGACCCAGCATGCCGCGCAGTGCCGGGACTGTGTAAACGCAGCGCTTCACCCGGGGTCAGTGTCGACACGACGGAAACAAAGTTGGGAAGTGCCAATGATATCGGTATACTTTTCAAGATTTTCAAGATCTTCCCAAAACACAATTACAATGTGATAATGTAGATGGACTGGCATCAGCGACTTGCTTTGATTGACTTTGATCGATGTCCAGCTCCTTTGTACTAGAGAGCTCGTTTAGGTCCTGAAAGCCATAACGTTCTCGATTTATGAATTCAGGAAAAATAAATCGGGGGGAAATGTGTGCTGCTCATTTCCCCACACCAGCCTCAACGGGCCCCACCCCGTGACGGTGGTTCACCTCTTTCTTTTCCCAGAAAAAGACCGGAGCTTGCTTTGGAAGGGGCCGGGGGTGGAAAAGGGCCCCCGGTCGAGTGACCTGATGAAAGGGGGCGTCCTGCGGGACAGTTCTGGCCTGGGTCAATCTTCATGCCATTCATTCTGCTTCTCCTGTTCAGTTCCCCCGGGCTTGCATGTTCTCGGGCGAAATTCACACCACACGCCCCCCACCCCCCAACCCCAACACCCCTTCCTCCCCAAAACCCCTCACCCGCCCACACCCCATGTCCTTCAGGCGTGTGAGGTGAATTTCCGTTATACCTGACTCCTGGTATAATGCTAAAGGGATTTCGTTTGATTTCTCACTTACGTACTTGGATGGTATATTCTTTACTCATGACCGTGTGCATTTCAATGGTTCCCCACCACCAGAAAAAAAAAGTATATTTATAGCTGCTTGGCTTTTTGTTGTGTTTATTTTGTTAAGCTATTCCTTTCGATTATTTTATTTCCTTTGCTTTTGCTTTGGATTTTGAAGTGAAATGAACTTATGGCAAAGGATGAACATTTATTTATTTTTCTTTTTCCCCCAATGCAGCCCTCTTCCTCTCTAGAGACTCAGGATGTAAGGATACCTAAATATGAGCTTTGTGTACAAAGTGCTGTTGCTTTCTGGTCTTAGAGGCCGCCTGTGGCAATACCTATGGGTGCACTGATGGTTTGGGTGGGGTGCATAAAAAAAAGCAAAGTAGTTTGTATGTACTGGTCTAGTTTTACCATATGACCCCCTATAAAGGGGTTGACAGGAAGGGGCTTTTTAGAATGCCTTTGTGCAGTGCAGTGCAGTGCAGTGGTTTGGCAGTGTGAAAAGGAGTTGAGTTCTGGGGGATGTGAGCGTGTTTATGGAGACTCACAGGAGGAGGCATAGGAGAGGGGCACGATGTTGCAAAGACGCAGGGCCATGCAGGGGGATTGATGGGCCTTGGGGGGGGGGTGGTAGTGTGTGGGGCTGGCCATTATTTGACCGAGGGGAGGACCTTAGGACATGTGTGTGCTCAGACAGGGTTCTCCCACCTTGACTGGCCCACAGGTCCTGGGAACTACAAGCATAAAGAGAGAGAGAGAGCGAGAGCGCAGGCTCCCTGAGAGCCCGAAGTCAGGCTTATCTTCTCCTTTCTAGCCTATGACAGTAGCCGGTCGGGCCAGCTGGGGACAAATAGTAGCAGATTTCTGTGCTCCTTTGAAAAGAACCTCTCCCAGAGACTGAACCTGGAGACGGAGCTCATTTCAAACCCCCTGGCCCTTCTGAAGTAGTGGAATGGGGGGTGGGTGGAGGAGAGAGGGTGGGTGGTGTGTGCGTGTGGGAGGTGGGTGGGGGTGGGCACGGGAGGAAGACTGAAACGAAACGCGCTCCTCTAGGGAGCATAAATAATTCTTCTACATATATTTATTTTAGGATAGGAAAAGTGGTAGAGCAGAGCCCGACCCCAAAAAGAAAGCCTCTTTTAGGTCCATCAGTACCTCCCTGGCCTCCAGCATCAAGAGACGTAGGTCCTCCAAAGACACGGTAAGGAGCTGAAGAAAGTACACCTCCCTGTTTCTCTTTCTCTCCCTTTCCTCCTTCCTCGTTCAGTCTTTCTCTATAACTCCCTCTCTGGCTCCCTCTGGCTTTCTTGGTTATTCTCTTTCTGTCCTTTTCCTGCCATCCCATCCTTACTGGCAACAGCGTCCCATTCCAGAGTTTCTTCACCCTCACACATGGAATAATAGCCATGGCCACGTGTCTGTCAGCCATCGATACGCCATCTTGAAATTTGTTGAGGCATAAGTGTGGTCGCAGGCCAGGACAGGAGAGGTGGGCGGTGCTTAGCCCGTAGGCAGGATGAGGAGGTGTGGCCGAGGTTGGGGGTTGATGCAGTGGGAGTGGTTTAGGACGAGGTTGTCAGGGCAGTGGGAGTGGTTTAGGACGAGGTTGTCAGGGCAGTGGGTGTGGTTTAGGACGAGGTTGTCAGGGCAGTGGGTGTGGTTTGGAAGGTGGGACGACAAGGCGGCAGCCTGCCTTGGTGTCTGTGCTGCTCTTTCTCCCCGTTGCTAACCTGGATGTGGTTTAAATTTTTATTTTATTTTTGGATGTGTATGCGTTTGTGACGTGTCCCTGTATTGCTTGGTCCCGTTTAATCGATGTGTTTCCTTGCGTCCCACGTTTTATCCTATTTTTTCCCCCTTTATCGTGGCTACCAAGGCATGTGTCAAAGTTATGGAGAGCATATAGTCATTGTAATGGTCTAAGGCAATCGCCAAGCCCGGGAACAACTAACCCTGCTATTCTTTCATAACAAACTTTCTATTTCAGGAATACGTTGCTGTTAACATGCACATGGACATTTTTGAGGCCTACCCATAGGTGTTTGGTTATGCAGTGTTCTCTATCCATGTTGTTGTTTTGCATGTTGTTATATAAAGCTTCTTCTTTCATAGGAGACTCTTTCCAGACCTCTTGGATGGGCTCATTCTGAGGATTTTCTGTTCGTTTAGTCCACAAAATACAGCTTCTCCACAGAGCAAGCACGCCGGCAGCACCAGTGTCCCCTTGCCAAAGCAGGTCTGTCTTGGCCTAAAGGAGAGACCTCTGGCCCCGTTGACCCAGCTCAGATCGTTTCCACACCTCTGTGGATGATCTGGCTACAGTCCTGTGGGAATGTGATGCCATTCACTGGCTCTCCGGCTTAGTCACAAAGAGCCCTGCTGTTCTCCACAGGCAACAACCAACCTGGGAACCCTGTGGCTGTTATTTCTCCTCTTCTTTTAGGAGAGACGGCAGAATATAACTGGGCTTAGATCAGGAGAACAGACATTCTGTATTCTTCACTGCCCCCAAGCCTCAATAGGAGCAAGGGGTATAATGGGTTAATCAGCAGTTTGGGAAAACTTAGAGATGGGTGTGTGGGCGGGGGGTTTCACAGGCTCAGTGGACAGTATCCTGTGACCTTGCGAGTAGGAAAAATCAGTTGGAAAAAATGGTCTCAAATGCAATGTAACCATCTTCAAGTCGTGATCATCATTTTATTTGATATCAGTGTTTTTCTTTAACTATAAATGGATATCAGTGGATTTTAAGTGTTGGTGTCCCCACTACATGCCATGCCGCTTCTCTCTTCTTCCGCCAGCATGACTGTCGGGATGGGATGTCATAGAGTAGTAGGCCTCTCTTTGCTGTTCACCTGTCTCTCAGCAGGAGGCGCTGTGGGCTATGATTCGGAATGCTAACAAAGAGCGACCTCAGTGACTGAGGGTTTAACAGGGTATTAAAAGCACACTGCAGATGCATCTCCCAGACTGAGAAACCAAAACCCTTACCTAGTAACGGCCTTCTGTGAAACCTCGGCCCTGTTTTAATGTCCTCTACTGGCTCAGTTCATGGTAGCTGCATCTCAGGTGCTTTTAGGAGTAGAAAAAGCATGGTTTAAAAAGCTCCGTGTAAGAGTTAAACTGCAAGCCAAATGGCACTCTCTGCATTTTCACTGGAGATAGTATTTTGGAGCTGAAACTCCGTTATCGTGCATATCTATTTAAATTCACAAACCTTTTGGGGAGGAAGATGCCTGGAGATATAGGAGGCCTGTGCACTCAGCTTTGAGTGGTGACTCGACTGGTGCACTGAATCTACAACTGCCGTCTATTCACGGCGATTCGTGCTTGGTCTCCATTCAGCAGTACGTTTTTGTCAATCTTAGACATAAAAAAAGGCTAGTCATTATTCTCTCCAAGCAACTGATCACGTAGTTAATTTCCCCCTTGGATTACCTTCACGTTAAAACTTTAATTCACTGTTTCCCGCATGGCTCCATGTCCCTTGTAGGATCCAAAAAGGTCAAAGTAGAAGACAACCGCAGCTGTGGTGAAGCTTATGTCCAGTGGGGGGCGCCATCGAAGGACTGGTGCTTACAACCTCTGTTGCCCCTGTTAGAATGTTTAAAACGTTTTGCCCTTTAAAAAAAAAACGACAAGGGATAAGGACTTTCATGTTGGAAATCTCTTATGTATTCACATATATATATATATATATTATTGACAAACTGCATGAATTAGCATCATGGTACGTCATCTCCAAGGCTACAAATGATAAAGGCAATAACAGTCTTTCAATGTGCTTTGAGATTCACGACCATATTTATAATGGTAAAGCGCTATACCACGAGATATATACCATGGCTCTCAATTGTAACACTGTCTTACTTGATTGCCACTAGAATATTGTTACCATTGTAAAATATGGTAATTGTCATCATGAAAATGGCATTTTAGCAATTTCTTTGACACATTTTCATAATTGTTTCATAATGACAGTTACCATGGTACTTCCACACTTGCATGAGGTTTAGATAGATTTCAAAAAGAATGGGGGGAAAAAGGCATTCTGAACATTTCCTCTGAAACGAGGGATGGAATTGAGAATCCTGCCGTGAAGCTTAAAGACCTACTCTAACCTTTTACACATTACTGGATCGGCCCTCATGAGTGAAAATGTAATGATTAGATGCACAACAAAATAAGCATTTGATAGCAATGTGTATAAGAAGTTTGGTGACCAATCCCCTTTCATTGCGGTAACTGGCCAGAGGGCCTGAAAAGCTGAGCAGGACTCAGGTTTGCCCTACAGCGCTCGTCTCACTTCCATCCCTGCGTGACACCGGAGCCCCCTCCCTAGGCTGCTCAAACGGCGCCGCGCCGCCGTCCCTGTTCGACCGCGCTCTGCCCTTTGACGGCTCAGCAGGGGTCCTGTCGCCGGAAGCCTCGCGGTGTCCTCTGACTTTCCCCACGACCATTCCCAATCAGAGGCAAACTCACCCTGCACTATGGGGAGGGTAGCTCGGTGCTAAAGGGGAACATCAGCTCGGACGTTAAAAAGCTGAGATGGAGCGCTGCTCCATGTTGGTGGTAGCAGGGGCTAGAGTACTGACATGTCTCTCTCTCTCCGTTGTGTTCTTTTCTCTCTGTACTTTTCTGTGTGTGTGTGTGTGTGTGTGTCTGTGTGCACGTGCGTCTGTGTGCGCGTGCTCTTGCCTGTTCTGCAGCAGTACCCACCGACGGACATCACGGGCCAGCTGAACTTGTCGGACCCGTCCGTCAGTACAGTGGTGTGAGAGAGGGAGGAAGAGAGAAAGAGGGATTTGGACTGGAGAGAGGGACGGGGTTGGAGAGAGGAGAGTTTCGGGCCGGCGGATGGCCCCCTGATTCTGAGCCGAAGCCAATGTCGCTGCTTGACTACCTTGAACCGGGAGCCTAAAAGAGGTCCCGACTGTCAAGGCCGACCCCCCTGCCCCCCAAAACAACAAACTGGCCATTTAAGCTGAACTTAACCTGACATCGCACTGGGACACTGGGACACTGGGCCAATTTCTCATTAGAGCCCAGCCATGCTAACAGATGTCGGCACATCTATGTTCTTCTATCGACTCGCCGCCCTGGGAAACAGGAGCTCCTACCTTATTTAACTGTTCCCAGTACAAATGTGTTACCTATGTACTAACCAAGGTAGCAACGTTAGCATGGCGTCCTGAAAGTACATAGATGCCAAGCAAACTATAGTGCACTCCTTGTTGATATTTTAATTACTGGAACTTGTAGCTAGTTAATACGCTTCACTATATTTATGTTTCCTCTATCTTCTTGTTGCTTTTCTCGCTCTTTGTATTCATTGCATTCTTCAAATTGCTTTTCTCTTGATCCTTTTCAAAGTATGCAAAATGCCAAACATGCACAAGTCTTTATGGGTTTTTTTTTTGTTTCACTTGAGAGCAAAATATATTTTTAAAGAGGTAATATTCAGAGAGTAGTGCATTGTGTTTTTCCCTTTTAAAGTATTAAGAACCCTTCGCCGGACAAGATCGGGTCATATGCTTCCTTGGCCACAGAGAGAACAGGTAGCAGTAAAGGACATTCAGAACCATTTAGGTTGTCACATTTTCAAATGCAAAGGGAAACTTTTACATTAAGCTACACCCAAGTGCACTGTTGTAAGGACCCCCACCTCTCTCTAGCCACGTCTCCATCCTCTGCAGTCTTTCTCACCTCCAGTTGGCAAGGTGCATCAAAGGGCCAGGTTTTCCATCCAACCAGCACTTGGATCGTTCGCGCAAAACTCCTCACCGCGTGGGAAGCCCCTTCGCGCCCGTGAGGTTTTTACATGAGCGGCAGCAAGTGAATTTTGAAGCTCAGTTTACAGGTTGCTACCTCCGTTTACGACCTTGGTTAGATGGAAAACGGGCCGTTTCCCAAACTCTGGAGCTGAGAAACCTCGCCGCTAAGGGGCGCTCGAAGAGCACCTAGCACTAGCGATGGCTGGTGTAGGCCCACTCTCCTATACTGTAGAAACACTGTACAGCACTTTAGTGTGGGGAGGCTTCGCTATCTGCCGTCATTCTGAAGAAATGTAGAGAATCGGGAATAGACGCATAGCATTATCGTGATATTAGATCCAAGCCGATTTTATTTAGCCATTTAATTCCTGTTTGTCAGATTAGGTGCATTTTTGAGCACTAATAAGCTTTGAGAGATAAATGTGGGAGAAGCGGTTTGGAACTGTGGGTAATTTTTTTGGCCATGAGACCAAGGGCTGAATATATTTATGATTTTCCTTTATTTATTAAAAACAGTTAAGTATCTAAAACCATGAACATGTTCGGGAGGAGTACTGGACCTCCACTTGTTTTTTTGTACATATATGCATGTGTATGTATTGATATCATTATCTAGGGGCTCATATTTGTTGATTGATCTCGCCCTGTTTAAAATTTGCACATTTTTGGATTTAGCTCTCGGAACTAGTGTTTGGATGCAATGTGAATCCTGTTGGATTTCTCTTGGTTTGTGCGCCGAGGAAGAAACATTGCACTCGGCGTCTTCTTCTGAGGAGACGGGTTCCTCTGGACCCACAGGCTTTGTACTCTTGTACTCTTGTCAAATGTTGGCGCTGTTGGATGAAATGTAGACCCAAGAAACAATGCAATGTGACCCAGTTGGGATTTTGATGTTCAAGAAGAGAAATTGTATTTATCTATTTGCTTACTTATTTATTGATCGATTTCTTTAAGGGACACGCAAATATTGATCGCTGTCATTAAATGCATCTTTCAAATAAAAGAGAAAAAAAAAACATTTGTCTACAATGCAAAGGTAAATAAGCTGTGTTTATATCTGCCAATCAAAAGGAACTGACCTGCACAACAACTGCCTGTAACCAGCACACGGGCTTAACGATTCTCATTAGGCATCTTATCGGACTCTCTCTTATCCGGAGAAGTGCATACAACTTAAAGTTCAGTCCATTTACACTGCATTAGATTTAACTGTGTGCAGAACGAGAGGAATAATGTGGCATCAACCAGCAACATTTTGATCAGTCCAATGGCTTATATGCTCTACGCCACAGACAAGAAGTTAGAAGTGAGATTAGTTGTGATGATTTATATCCAGGTCAAATAATATTTTTGGGGGCGTGTGAAATATCATCGTGAAATTCTCTGATAATGTTCAACAACGTCTGGTCTTCATGCAGCCTATTAGGACGTAGGCTAAAGACTGGGAAAATCGAAAACCATGGATGTTTGTCTTTTTGTAGCGACGGCTATCATGTCATCGGGTCGTAGCAGTCAAAGGTTTGCTGTGACTGTGAAAAGAAAAGACTCACACGATATACGTTTACCTACCACCACACCTCTTTCAGTGAGGTGAAGCAGTAAGTGAACTTCAGGCATTGAATCTCCTGTGTCTTAGTGCAGGAGGCCCCTGAGGCCAGCCTGGGTCTTTGTTTCAGTCCTGGTAGCACCGCGTTCTTGTTAGACTGGTCTGACTTCTAATGTGACGTATGTTAGAGCAGCCTTTCTCAAACTTCTTAGTCCTGAGGCCCAGTCATGTCAGGCATTCTGCTGAGGCCCTGTTGGCCTACGCCGCTCACCCCCCCCCCCCCCCCCGCCCCAATGGATCGCTAGATGGATGTTGTTATTGTTATTATTAATAATTTGAATTATTATTACAATAACCCATTATTATTACATTGTCACGGACCGGCGCCCATAGTTTGAGAAACGCTGTGTTAGAGGACACTCCGTGGGGGGAGAAATTGTCCTTCTGTAGGTGCGTTATGTTTGTTACCCTGAAACAATGTCTATACATGGTTTAAGTTACTGTTTGTCTACACTATGTGCAGTTAATAATAACAACAATACATTTTTGGTTTTTTTGCATGGCTCCTTTCTGCTAAAATAACAACATTAAGAGAAAGAGACACAATAAAAGGTTAAACAAAAGAACAATAGTAACAAAATAGTTTAAACAGTCGTCTTACATTGGGGTGCTCTATTTTAATTTATTGTTTTTAATAACTTGGAATCTCGTATTTCATTTAACGTTTAAAAGTTTAAACGTCAAAAGGCGACTGGAACAAGTGCAATTTGTTCCCCAGTCACTTAGCCACCTGCTGCTTCTTATTTGTCCTTCTCCTTTCAGTGCAAATACAAACCGATTTCAGTCCCAGACCAATAAAAGTGCATTCTTTAAAAAAAACTGTGTGTTTGTGGCATGCAAATCTTCAGAATGAAGCTTTACATTTTGGCGTGAATTTGTGAAAAGGATGTCATATTCTACACATATCTGTGACTATTTCTAATTTTAGTTATTTTACGTGCTCTGCACGTGTTTACTCCGACATAGAGGATCCAACGGATCCTTGCCTAGAGTTTTTGTCATTGCTGTTAACTTGTATTCTACATATATAAGGCCAGTGATTCTATTTACAACACTGATTATTATTGAATTAATTTTCCAGAATTCACCCCAAAAAGAAAATCTGGTGACTTCTATATTAACACAATACAGAACTAGAGGATCATAAATCAAGAGACAGTGTTTGCTAGGCTGAAACCGACCCTAGCCTGTAACTTCTAAATGTTCTAAGTACATTAACATGCGGTAATAAGGTTTCTGTGATCTTATATCCCACATGAGGGTATTAATTAAACATACACACGACAAAATAGTGGACCTTCAGTATTTGAAGGGTTATTTATTTTGTACACTGATTGTACATCTTGTCCATCACGCATTCAACGCTCACTTAATCCACTGATGAGATAATTTCACGTCGGCTAGACTCTTTTAAAGGAATGCGCTGTGGTGTCTCGTAGGTAAATGCGAATGTTTATCAGAGTCAAAATATATTTAGCGCGGTCCAAGTAATTTTCTAAAACTCCCGTTGGTGAATACTCTATCTTACCCCTTTATCGAAACTCTCGTTTTCTTTTCCAGCTCAACTATTACCCTCTAGGGGCGGAATGCGGGTAGCTCCGCGAGCTATATTAAGCATTTTGAGCACAACACCCGTCAATGCCAAAAAAAAAAAAAATCAAGATTAGTGCTAAGAAATGTCTTTGAAATGTTGACATAGTATCCCTAAAGCACCAGTTTAGGCCAAACATTAGGGATGGGTTAGAAGAATCTGAATACGTGCATCATAACACAACTTTACACACGAGTGATTTTGGCTGTTCGGTCACTGTTATAGTAAACAGATCTCTCAGACACGACCAAGACCTAAATGCTCTAGGAGTGTGGAAGGCAGGCACCGCACGAAAGATCTCTGTATAAAATATTTAGTACCCCTCCACCTCTCTCTTTAAAAAAAATTGTATGATAGTAACAGCTTATTACACGAGCTGCGCGAGAAATAGTGACAGCACCAACCGAGACAACAACTACGCCTGCGTCTTGTCGGCAAATTTAAGGTATGCTTGCTGGGACTTCGCAGTCGTGTTCATTTTTAGATATTTTTAATGACTTGAGCAAGATTGAAAGGATTCTGTAAGATTTTAAAAACCAAAATCGATTATATTTTTAATTGAAAATGAATTCTTGCTTTTCTTATGGGTTGTATCGTACTTTCAAAGCAATAATAGTTGGTTTGACTCACTGTGTTCTTGTAACAACATTAGTTTTGCTGTATCTCTGGAACTTGCCATGCAAATACTGCTTCTCCAAATTATTTTGACGTCAGTTTATTTGAGGCGACAAACGTATGATTGGGGTAGAAGAGGCTTATCGGGGAAAAAGTTACTTCGTCGCACAATATCTCACCCCACCCTCTCTCTAAAAATGTAAGGGCCATTATAATCTTTAAGAAACTGAACAGAATGATTGGTTGAAATCTTCGTTAATGACGAGTGAGTCCAGATATTTACGAATTTAATCACCTGTTGTGATCTCATTGGTAAGACGTTACCACAGTTACTGAGAGGTAGGCACACAGTTACTCAGGTGACGCTTTGCTGTCCTGGTTCTGCGGACACATCCAGCTGTGCACTCGATTATGTCTCATTGCTACGTATTATTTAAAGATACATACATTTGCGCCGTATATTTAAATAATCCGACTCATGTTGTGTTGTTTAATGTTTAAACAATAATAAGGTAAGAAAAAAGTTTTGTTGTTCAGAAAATTGTTCTTTTTATGCGATTGTTTATAGTAGCAGATAAAAACTAAATATGAAATGATTTGTGATGAAATACTGTCAATGTTATTTCAAAATATTTGTTGTCCGCAAAATAACGGGGGTAAAGGCGGCATTTCGTATTATTGTTTTGTTCTGCAGTTAATCTTATTTTGTCTCTCTGTTTGTTTCTGTTTTTCCCATGATGCAGCTCTCTGGCTCGACTAAAATAACTGCGCCTCCACTCAAGGTGCCGACGATGAGTGAATCAGCGCTTTGGATAAATTGTGGAGATTCTAAGGGAGAGTCCTTCCCTGACCCCCCACACTCCTGGCTGAAACTATTTCTGTGGCGCTTCCAACAATCCGGATCCTCAAACCAGTACAGAGAGAGGGGAGCAGCAGATCACAGAGGTGTCTGTCCTGCTTGTTCCCGTCAGCGACTCCTTCTGGCCTTCTCGGTCCTCCTAGCTGTGGTCGTCATGGTGTTGCTGCTTCTATGGAACTATCAGTGTATCTTTGTCTGGCGCCTCTGCCAGGAAGAAAATTCAGCCTTCCCGCTGTTCGGAGAGTCTGGTCTAAGAACTGTCACGGAAGGGCAGGGATGAATAGAACGAAGCAGGCGCAGTTTTTTCTTTCCACGAATTACACGAAGTGCCTCTTATCACGCTTTTTATTACCCCTGCGTTTGAGTGCAGCAGTAGCACAGGTGTGGATATGAGAGAGACGTAGAGCGGGACTGACGTAAACAAAATCTGACCTGCAACAAATCTTATATTCTTCATGAGTTTAGTGTAGAGTATACATTTATACTTTTGAATTGTACCATGTTTGTATTTTTTTTCTTGATCTTCTTTCCCTTAATGCGTGACTGTGTTAGCCTATATATGATATTAATAATTATTCGTTATGCTATTGGCCTAATGGTCAGAAAGCCTACAACATTATATCCACCACGGTTTAGGGCAGCGTTAAAAGTCAAGTAGTGGAAAATATTAAATTCTCAATATGTTTGCAAGGGTATAATTTATCGGTCATTTAAATTTATTTCCAAGTAAGCCAAAAATGTACCGTTACTGCGCTGTCACGATATCTTGCTAAATTAAATAAATGCTAAAAACTGATGTTTATGATTGAGTTGTTTATAAAAATGTTTTTTTTTATTTAAATTTTTCTGAAGGCAAAGCAACTTCAACAACCTGAATCAAATAGCAAGAATCTTAATTAACCTTTATTTGGGAATTTAACGTAAATTCGAATAAATATTGGGATGGAATAAAGACTGATAGTGCCAATTTTTATATGTTTAAGCGAGAAACTCATGACCTTTAATCGATCTTGGGACCTTCTTTCTGGTGTTGATTATGGTGGAGGCTTAACCTAAGGTAATTTTACTACTTGAATTGATGTTATTATTCCAGCAGGAGGTGCTCTCTAACCAACTAGAATTAGTTTCCCCGCACAGTTTGTGGAACTCTATTGTAGGGGGTGCGCTCTCTCTGGGATGAGATATTTTAATGGGGGGTTATCTCTCTATGGTTATTATAAAGGTTAACCTTTATGGTGTTTATACCGCTGCTGATTGCTGTCACGTTTGGAGCATAACGTCAAATTCCATGATGAATCCTTTGAGTAACGTAGGTAAGTAAGTAACATTTAAAAAAAAAAATCACGTGAATCAAGTTTAATGGCTTGAATAACTACTTAATGTCTCGGCAATGTTCATAAACACGATTTATAAAGACAAACAAACAACAACGTTCTAAATTATGTTACATGTTAATTAAAAAGAGAAACATAATTAACTGAGAGATTAATAACATCACAGCTAATGTTCGGTAAATTCCTACTTGGCTATTTAAAAATAGTCTTAATGTTTCCTCCCGCCATATAACGTTGGCTACAAGATTATGGAGCCACTTCTGGCCCTACTTCAACCGTCAGTGTTTCCTTTCTGATTAAATTAGCTGTGGTTGTCTGGCTGCAACTGGCCCTCCTCTTCTCCTCCACAAAACAGAAGGGCTTCTTCTGCCTTGGTGGGGCCGTTCTAGAGAATAGGGATGAAGAACTCTCAGCAGGACCCAACTGCCTCAGTTTCATACCAGGATCCAGGCAACTAACCGCTCTCTGCCTCCATCCAGGTCCTCCACCAGGCCGTTGAAGTCCTCGGACTCAGCGACTCCCTCTACGTCCAGCAGATGATCTCGCTTGTGGCTGGCCCCGCTTTCAGGTCACTCTTGGTGAACTACGATGCTCAGAAAATGCCGTGTCCTAGTCCTGTCGAGGCCAGATCCCCTGATTCGCGCCATCGGTGATATCAATGCCCGGGATCCCAGCTCTGGATCCCCCAGCATGTTGTTACCCCTCCTCCCTTCTCTTCACCGGACCCCTGTTTGGTTGTTACAGCTAGAGGAGAGGGACAGACCCACAAGTTATGGGCATCCAAACACATAACGCGACAAACATACAGAAAGACAAGTGCTTTGGCCCCAGCATCAGATAAACTGCAGCGAAAACAACACGCCTGACTCACACTGGGAAACCACTCCCTCCCAGCTCACTAAGCTGTCCCTGTGACCTTGTGTCCGCCTTTCTTTCTGCACAGGCATGTCGTTACAAAGTCAGGCATGACAAAACTCAGATAGCCCCTGTAAAGGATGGAAGCAGATCGGAGGGGCAGAGAGAGAGAGAGAGAGAGAGAGAGAGAGAGAGAGAGAGAGAGAGAGAGAGAGAGAGAGAGAGAGAGAGAGAGAATGTCAGGATGAGTGTTACAGCCAGTTTTATTCTTTCTTTGGTCAAAGTTAATGCTGAGAACTTCCAGCCGCGATTCACTTGAAAGGGGTAAATGAGCCTTGGCATAATTTGAGTTTAAGAACTGAAGTGGCACAGCTTCAAAGACCTTCTGGTGACTCCTGCCAAAAACCCATCGTTTTTGGGACAAGGCCAGGTAACATCCTGTTCAGGTCTGCTGGCTGCTTTCAAAATACACAACTACTCCTCCTAGTCCTTGCAGGTGTCAATGTTTTGTTCCCAATGCAACCCTAGACTACTGATATAATATAACGCGTAACGTATTGTCGTCAATGGGAATACCTGTAACGGAAGTGATGATTAAAAATCATGCCTGAGATAGCACTATGACCGTGGGCAGATTTTATGTATCATTTGTGTGCGCGTGTTGCTGTGTATGCGTTTGTAAGTGAATTGTCATGGTGCTGTTTTTTAACGTGGTTGACAAATGGTGAACAGTTGTTCGTCGGAATCCAGTTCCAACCCTCCCTCTGGATTCTCTATTCTTATTTGTTCTTATGTTTCTGGGAATTTCTCGTCAAGACCGTAGCCAATCTGGTCTTGATGGGGCAGAACTGCAGGCTCTGCTGGACACTGAAACATAATTCTGGCCATATGTCAGAGAAAAGTCCGCTCAGCATGGAATGGAGGTCCAGTACACATGTTGCATATGTAAAATTTCAGAACACAATTTTTTAAAGATGCGAGAACATGGTTTCTTAGGATATCTCCATATCAGTGCATTTTCAGAAGGATGTGTCCTCTGCCATTTCCAGTTGGAGTATTGGTTTATGCCAACACCTTTGGTGGTATTTGTAAAGCAATGAAGTGACATTCATTGTTACCCCAATCTAATTTACTAAATTGGATTTGTTATATCTTATCTCATATGTCTAGTGATATGATTTCAAATAAAGCTATATCAGGCTCCCTAAACCAAACACCACAGGGGGTTATTCAGGCTGGTACATTACATTTAATTTTTACATTTAGCAGACGCTCTTATCCAGAGTGACATACAAAAGGTATTTTACTTCTGAGGCAGGTTTCTTTTTGAAATCTTTGTAGTGGGGTTCTGCAATTTAAACATGAAATTTCCCAATAGATAACTGGTTATAAATCTCTTCTAATACAAATCTGTATTCATGACAACAATAGCACCACCCAATGTGCCATTGTCCGCGTGTAGATCCCTAGTCAGTTTCATAAGAGCACCGTCGTACGCTTTCCAAAAGATCAGTGTGACCGTCTCAACGCTTGTTTTTACAATAGAGATTTACTTCCTGTACCACATGAGATGCGTTCCACCCACTCAGGGGGGTGAAGGTGATTTTAAGTCTCTTAGGTGTTAATAAATCTATGCTAGTCCAGCTGCACTGCATTCCTCTCAGACGGAAAAACTTTAACATTTCAACTTAGATTCGAAATGGGGCAACAGTAGTCACACGAACAAAAGATAAACCTGAATGCAAATGATCACCATAGTAAAAAGAGATTTTCTACCAACTCGCTATTCTTTTGCACATGAGCAGCAGTATTGTGGCCTGCCATTTGTGCCCGTAGAAATTGTGATGTACCTTCAAGAGTTCTGCCCATGCGTGAAGACAAGGCTCTTTCGGATGACTAAATCTACTGAGGGAAATGCTTAAATTTGTTTATCAGTGACTAACCAAGGGTGGCTGAAATGACACAGACACCCACTGTTCAGGGATAATTTGAATTGCCTATAGTTTATGGGTGTAAATTGTGTTTGAAATGCTATTCTAAATATGTTCACACATTTAGTTTTAATTGTCGTTGAGAAAAAGGGGGAAAAGCACCAAGTTCCATATGTTTTACTCAGAATATTAAATAATAAAACAGTTAGCAAATACGTTTTGAATCATCCTCTGAGAAAGCCAAACCCCACGATGATGTAATGAGATTTTCACTCACTGTTGCATACACACCGGAGAGGGTAACACTTGCAGCTGACCTGCGTGCTGGTACGTCTTTCCGATGCTTGGAGTCCACACCGCTTGAACACATGGCCAAACAAAACTGTCCAGTTATTGTCCCAGTGGCGCTGCTGTTAGTGGGCACATTGGCTATTCTTCTTCTCACCATTCCTGCCGACGATATGAGGGAACCTCCGGAGTTCATGGTAAGGCTAGTGTCGCTTATTTCAGACTCCTATTTCTTATTTCGCGGGTATTTATTACGTTGTTGTCTATCAATTCCTTACATTAAGGCTTAACAGCTTAACAGCTTTCTACTGTTAATTCTTGTTCTATTTCCGAATAATAGCAAGCGTTTACTGGGGTGAAATGAGCTGGCACTTCCCTGGAAAGACAGACATGCCACAGCGCGACTTCCACTATATGTCGTTCAACATTCAAATTAAGTGAAACATTTATTAAATGCATGTAAATACGATAACCGATGTGAAGATCACTTAGCTGTCCATTATGTAGTTTATTTTCAGATATATTTACACACATGGGTCTTATTTATACTGTGCAGACTAAAAGTTTGGATTCAGCCATGGCTGCGTTTTCAGGTACAATCTGATTTTGTTTGTGGAAGTGCGTAAAATCATGCGCTATATAATAATGTGCTATATTTAATTTCACCTTAGCCGTGTTGTCTCCATGACATAACAACCCTGTAAGGTAAATACAATTAAAACGGCACAATAACTTAGCATAAGCTCTTTCCCTGAACGATGTAATGCCGTTAAAATCACAGCAAACAAAACGCCAACACTGCAACAGAGCCAGGTAGTCCACACCCCAGTGCTGTAGGATTGGGAAAGACTGAGTACTAAGGGTCTAAGCCATATTCTCCATGGCCTATTATTCAGGAATGCATCAATATATTTAAACATAGCAAGGCCCCCCCCCACACACACACTGCCTATTGTGACAATAGACATGTTGCAGCAATTTATCAAATAAAGCATAAAACGATGCTTTTAACATTTTGGATGCACTAATGGATTGTCCTGTTGTCATTATAATATCTGATTCGATTGACTTTGTTGCAAGTGCTGCTACTGAATGACAAACAGAAGCTATTGGTGCTATTGTATGTTTTCTTTGCACAATCTCAACAATTTGCAGCAGTGCTATGGCAAAGATGTTAGCCTTGACACTCCTCTTTAAAATTTTCTATCAGAAAGCAATCATTGTGTGCCAGTCACACAATCTGTGACAATGTGACAATATAATGCTGGTAATTCCCCAGACCGTGTGAGTGATACTCCTGAGAAGTCTTGTGTGCCTCATATTCATACTCTTCAATTCAAGTTGCAGGTTCTCACTAGGCTTGCAGTTTTAAGGTATCGTATTTAAACTAGCTTTCGTGCACTAAATGGTTCACATAGAAAAAGCCATGTATTGTAACTCAGGTTATCGCTTGCAATTGTGGAAAAGTATTGCGAAAGCTCTGCATAAATATTGAAAAACTAAAAGAAAAGCAAACAGGAACAAAACGCTTGTCTTTAATTTAAAACAACGCATGCAGCAATCCATTTCTGTTGCTGTCCTTATGCCATCGTGCGTCTTATAACCATGTCCCATGTCTTGAAATCAAAGTCGTACTTTAAAAAAAAATTATTTTCACTTAGTGTTTACTCAATCACTTGATCATTTGCTTGTTATCATCAGTGTCTGTTTAGTAATCCACAGTGATGTGCAGCGCCCCCCCCCCCCCCAAGATATCTAAGATGGATAAAAAAAGTTATTGGTGTTAACGCTGTAACTGTTTCCTTTTCTCTATACAGCTGTCTGTGTTCTGTTTTGTTTTCAGTGTTCTCCCTGTCTTACAGTATATATTAGCATTGTTTCTCTCCTCATCCCTCTTCTCTCTTCTCTCTCTCTTTTCTGTCACTCAAACTTTTATTAAGACCAAAATCTCTCTATTGTAAATCTCCTGCAGATTCCCAGAGAGCAGACAAGCGTGTAGAAAGTCTTTGTTTGGCCTCCTGTGTGACCCATTTGTGCACGGTGCTCGCCTGAGGGCAGACTCCTGCCAGACTTTCTGGGCTTCTGTTGGCTGGTATTACCTTCTGTAGGGCCGCGTGTCTCTTTTAGAATCTCTGCGGACCCAACTGGGTTGTGCTGGCTGTGTAGCTTGAAGAGTATAAAAGAGGTAGTGGCTTGAAGGCTATTAATTTGGACTAATGGTACCACCAGAGGGGTAATGGCGTAGATACTGTTGTGTACATTTTGTGTACTTCTTTTGTTGTTAGGTAAGCGGGTAAAGAGTGTCTCATCTTTTCGTTCGAGTCTGTCGCAGTGATATTTGGATGCATTGGTCGTCACTGCCGAGGCAACCAAACTACACGATTTGCCTACTAGCATGCGTATCAGGTTGTCTAAACTACCATGAGCGGAAATAATGGAGCTCTTGAGATGAGAGGCAGTGTATGTGTATGTGTGAGTGTATGTGTGAGTGTGCGTGAGTGTGTGTGTGTGTGTGTGTGTGTGTGACAGTGAGTGTGTGAGTGTGTGTGTGTGTGTGTGCGTGGGGTGTGTGTGTTTGCGAGTGTGCGTGAGTGTGTGTGTGTGTGTGTGAGAGTGTGAGTGTGTGTGTGTGAGAGAGTGAGTGTGTGTGTGTGTGTGTGTGTGTGTGTGAGTGAGTGTGTGTGTGTGTGTGTGTGTGTGTGTGTGTGTGTGTGTGTGTGTTAGGAGCACAATACAGTCACCGTACTCCCTCACAGCTGTCTGCAGCTGCTCAGTATGGCATTTCCTATCCCTCACAGGGGGAATCCATGCCTGTCACCCTGCCCTGGAGTTGAGGCTGAGCGAAGAGAAAACAGGTGTGGGGAGAAAAAGGCTGAGTTCCCTCTCCTTTGACACTCCCAGCTGCTTTAGTGGCTAATCCTTTTCCACTTGTGGATAAGCTTCGCGTTTGAGTTGTTGTTACTGTTGTTACTTGTCAAAATGGGCACAGTATGTTTGGTTTTGATTTTATGTGCTGAAGCCTTGTGGTTTGTTTATTTGACAATCACGGAGCCTTGCTGTGCAGCTCGTAACTACAGCTCATGTGCAAACGCATGTAAAATCCTGGTAGTTCATTTGGAACTCTGTTACTATGCTAACCGCCCCTCAATCCATCCCTCTGCCTCGCCTTCTCTCTCTCTCTCTCTCTCTCTCTCTCTCTCTATGCCATAAGACCTTGACATGAGGGGGAAATGAACAACGGTGAACAACAAGGGCTTGTGTAAAAAGAAAACAGTGCGACTGAACCAGCGTACGCTGCAGCGAGAGCAGCGATGCACTAAACCCCTCTTCCCGTTTCTCCATCAGTATGGAATCGTCATGGACGCAGGCTCCTCCCACACCACCGTGTATGTCTACAAGTGGCCGGCGGACAAGCAGAATGGCACCGGCATCGTCACCCAGCACAGCGAGTGCGATGCCAAGGGTGAGGGAGAGAGCACCGTGTGTCCTGCCCCATGGCACTATGGGTGTAGGAAGCAGGTGACAGGCATGAGAAGGGGTTGTATTGAGAGGGGTTGCAGAGGAAGACACCACCACACCCTCCATACATTGTTCTCACACAAATGAGTGTGCTGTTACTGCAGCTGTCTTAATGCTTGGTCTTCATAATGATAGGGAAGTTGGCCAAATTGGTTTTAGATTTGGTTTTATCTTGGTAGCACACATTGCACGTGAGTGCTAAATGCCAATGTCCTTTACAAATAACACATTGGAACATTACCAAGTCTTTTTGTGTATATTGAGGTTTCAATTCATGACCTGGATTCCACCCCCCTTTGCTATTCCTCTCAGATCACCTTTACCCCTGTCTTGGGTGGGAGGGGTCGTTTTGTGTGGGGATGCGAATTGGAGGCTGACTTGCTCTGTCGCTTCAGGGGGCGGGATCTCCAGCTACGCGGGACAGCGAGGGGGGGCGGCACGGAGTTTGGAGGACTGCCTGGACAAGGCCTCACGGGACATTCCCAGAGCCAGGCACCGTCTCACCCCCGTGTACCTGGGCGCCACCGCAGGAATGAGGCTGCTCAAGTGAGTGGCGCTCTGCTTGGAATCGGGTTACCCTCTGACGAGCAGTGGATAGGAGTCAGTCACCTCACGTTCTCACGTCGGCCCAGCTGAGACCTAAGCTTTCCATTGTTCTCAACCCGTCTTGATTTATATCCAAGGCTGGCAGGTGTAGGCTGAGGATTTGTGAAGACTTGACAGTGTGTGTGTGTGCAGGCACTGGGCGTGGTGACATGCTATGTCTCACACACTGTGAGGCATGACAAGTATGCATTGTGTGGATGAATAGGTGTTTGCAGAATTGTACACGCTGGACCTCAGTGGGGGAGTTTCTCCCCCCTGATATTTTATTTTCCCTGTTATTGCAATTGGCCGGATCACACTTTAATGGGGGTTTAAATCATATAGTGGCTTCATTATGGCGAAGAAAGTTCTGCAGGCCTTCTCTTTTAATGCATTCGCTGTTAAGACTTCTCGTTGTGGCTTAACTTAACCTCAGCGTCCTGCCCTCTCCTCTTTCTATTTGCTCCGTGTCACTCTCCATCTCGCCCTCTCCCCCTCCTCCTCCTCTCGCCCTCTCTCCCTCCTCCTCCTCTCGCCCTCTCCCCCTCCTCCTCCTCTCGCCCTCTCCCCCTCCTCCTCCTCTTGCCCTCTCCCCCTCCTCCTCCTCTCGCCCTCACTCCTGCAGTATCTCCAGCCCCAGTGAGTCAGACCAGATATTGAAAGAAGTGGGACAGAAAATCCAGTCTTATCCTTTCGACTTTCGGGGGGCGGTCATCTTGAGCGGGCAGGAAGAAGGAGCTTACGGCTGGGTCACAGCGAACTATCTGCTGGAGAACTTTGTCAAGGTAGACCTTTTCAGCTGAGTCAAACGCTGTGTGGTCAGTGCTGACCGATGTGCTGCAGTCCTGATGGTGAGGCATTGATTGTGGGAATTCATAGTAGCTGATTTGTGGACCGTGAATGAGTGTACTTGCATGCCTCTTTGAATGGGCATTGCAATTTCCTGAGTGTTTGGGGCACTCTAGTGGCCATTTCTGGAGGCGGTGGTGCTTGCAAGGGGTAGAGAGTGACGGTGTATGACAAGCCATCAGGCTCATAACTCTGACCAATGATTAACGCATAGATAAACATTGACTAATTATTAACATGAAAATACTATATTTAGAGTGTGGTAATAACACAGGTGTTTCCCAGTTTTGGTCCTGAAGCCACCTGGGACAAAAAAAACTGAATACACAGGAGGGTCCGAGGACCAGGGTTTGAAAACAGGATCTCATACTAATAAATATTACCTCTTTATTTCAGGGGAAATTTTGGATTAACATTATTACTTATCTTGGTGTAACTAACTAATTAAGTACATTTAGGTCAATTCAAATGAGAGATTTTAATGTTTTCCTAAATTGTGCTTTATGTTTAATGTATGTGTTCTTTATTACATATAGTTTGTAAGCTAGATGGCATGCTATATAGATTTGCAAACTATATAGAAGTCGGATAGACAATTATGAATTTTAGCTCCAATCCTATTTAGCATTCAATGTGTGTATGTGTGTATATATATATATATATATATATAGCTTAGAATATACCATAGGCTTGATATAGCTATAGATCCCTCATTGCTTTGTGGAATTCTTTTCTCTCCCCAGTATGGGTTTGTGGGGCGTTGGCTGAGTACGGGCAAAGAGACGGTGGGGGCTCTGGATTTTGGGGGGGCTTCCACTCAGATCACGTTTGAGACGCAGGACACCTTGGAGGACAAGAGCAGCCAGATGAATCTACGCCTGTATGGGCGGGACTACACCATCTACACTCACAGCTTCCTGTGCTATGGCCAGGACCAGGCCCTGCGCAGGTTGCTGGCTCACCTGGTGGAGGTAGGGATGGGGGGCGGTCACGGTCCCCCGTCAAAGTTCAGGAGGGGTGCCTGAATTACCCCTCATAACCCCTGTCACACAAAACCAAAAAAATGACCACAATGTGAATGAACCACCCTTCTCCCACACTGGCACTGGCTGGGAAATGCAGTGATTACCGTGTTTTAAATCTTCGGTGTCTCCCACTGTGCGCAGTTGGCAGTGCTGGGAAATGCAGTGATTACTGTGTTTTAAATCTTCGGTGTCTCCCACTGTGCGCAGTTGTCAGTGCTGGGAAATGCAGTGATTACCGTGTTTTAAAACTTCGGTGTCTCCCACTGTGCGCAGTTGTCAGTGCTGGGAAATGCAGTGATTACTGTGTTTTAAATCTTCGGTGTCTCCCACTGTGCGCAGTTGTCAGTGCTGGGAAATGCAGTGATTACCGTGTTTTAAAACTTCGGTGTCT
>JAOVYW010000093.1:2387340-2398091 GCA_025775045.1 Hiodon tergisus | reverse complement strand
CTGCCTGCCTACACTCACTCTGCTTTCTCCAGCTCACCCCCTCCACTCCCCGGCACATCGACTCGTACTGCCTGCCTGCCTGCACTCAGTCTGAGAGTGATCATTTTCTTTTTCCTTCCGTGTCTCCAGCCACGGACTCTGAGCGAGCCAAGTTCCCCCAAAAACCAAATTACTCCGAACACATCCCAGCGTCCTCTGCAGCGCAGAGAGGGAGGAGGCCGCCTCAGGCAGACGCGCTGTCTCACAAAGGGCCCAGCACCAGTAAGCAGATCTCTCTGTGCCTGTGCCTTGTGTGTGCTCCATTTCAGCATGGGTACCCGTTTAAGGACCACGTACCACGCCTGTGTGCGTGCGTGTGATCGTCTGGTAGGTCATCGGCACAATGCACTGTATATTGCTCTAGGAGAGGAGCAAAACGTGACCACTTCCGAGAGCTGTGACGAAAGGGACCTAAGAGAGAAGCGGGGTTCTGCTCGTCGGAGCGAATGGTCACAGCGCGATGGTAATAAATCTCTTGCGCGTTTGTCATTTACGTGCACCACCATTGATTTCGCTGAGAAGAGTTTCCCAGACATCCCCAGACATCCCCAGACATCCCCAGACATCCCCAGACATCCCCAGACAACCCCAGACAACCCCGCTTAGTGGCTTGTTTTAATAAGGGATCCTCTCTTCCTACAGTGAAGTGGGCAGGAGGGGGCACTGTAGTGTTTAACTCTACTGGACCCCATTCTCGACTCTGTTCGCTGTGTGCTGGCTGCCGACAGCTTCGTAGGGACACTGCACAAGGTGAAGCAGCTTTATATTTACTTAGGGTTCATGCAATGAAAATGGAAAGCAGACATTTCTCAGACTAGTTTTATTTATTTATGTATATTTGAAAAACTGATGAGATTTAGTGTCGTTGAATATTCAGCAGAATCCTATGGTCTTGAGATTGTGAAATCACTGGGCAACCTGGCTGCTGAGTTAAATGCATTCTTCCTGATTTTCAGAACTTAGGGGGGCGAGGGACTCGGAGCTTCGAGATTGCCGGCCAATGGGAGCCCCCTACGGTGGCGGAAAAGGCGTGTTCCTGGCAACCTCAGCCACTCCCGTGCTTGGCACTGTGCCTGTCATTCCATGTTGGCCATCTTCTGTACCAGTATTGTGAGTACAGCCACCTGCCGCAGTAACCTAGAGGTTACTGTGCAAAAGAGCCCCTTTGTTCACTTTCAGACAGGGTATCTATTTAGATCATATAACATATCCTGTGAAAAAGGTCCACACCATTATATTTCATATAAAGTTTATAGAGCTTCCATAATATCAATTTGAATTGTTATAGCGTTTTTTACAAATGGATTTGTCACTGAACCACGAAAAAACCCAAAGCCAAACCTGGAAAATATACTTCTAAGAAATAGCGTTATAGTAGATACACATAGTAAATACTGGATAGTAAAGCCGTTTGATAAGTAGCTGAGTAGGCCATTGTGAGCATCAGCACTTTGTGGATGGTTGGAGGGGTAGCCATCAGTACATTACAGGTGGTTTATTCTGTAATTCTTGATTCTTGCTGTTGGGATTTCACCTCTTGCTGGATTGGTCACAGCTTGTCGCTCTCATGCCAGGGAGAGGGTAGAAGAAAAAGTCTTAAAGAAAGTAAAATATATTCAGCAACTGACAATCAAGGGAAGTTCAGTGTTTAGCGTTGTGCAACATTGTGTAGCCTGAGCAGGAACCATGGCACCATACAAATGCAAGAATGGGGAAATGCGAGCGGAAGTCACCATGAAGGTAATTGGTTGGGATCCTGGTGGCAGAAATGTACACAAGGTTTGGTCACGGGGTGAGGGCTACCTGAGAAAAGGGCTTTACGGCAGTCTAGTCTACAGGTAACAAACGCATGGATAAGCGTTTCTGTATCCACATTCACTTATGTCTTTCAGGTACTACTCCAGCCCCTCGTATCCTCCGCCAGTCTACCTGTCGCCGACGGCCAACCGAGCCAGCAGAACTGTGGTTGCAGGGCGCCAGTCGGGCCGCTCCCTCTCCGCTGACAACGTGGCACTCGGCAGGTCCCTGAGCCGCGCCCTGGACGCCGCCCTGAGCGTGAGGACGGCCTCTCGCCGCATCGCCGACGGGCTCAGACAGCAGGGGGCGCTGGTCACCCAGTCTTCCTCACGCTAACGAACACAGGCAGGCCTCTGCAGGCTCCTTCCAAGCTGCTTTTCCCAACTCAGGGGTGATTCTCTTGCGTGCGTGTTGCCAGTGAATGCCATTCTACGGCCTATGGCAAGATTCCTCTCATTCAGAGATCAGTAGTGGTACACAAAGAATTAAACGAGCTCAATGCAAAGGTTAAAGAGCTGGCACGTAAGGTGCTGAAAAACTGACAGTGACCACGCGAGTGTCTTTTGTATGCAAGAGCGGTGAGGCGGCGTTCTTTATGTAGGTTTCTCCTGTGTGTGTGTAATGCTAGTCTTCCAGCTGCACTCAAAGCAGGATGGGGATCGTAGTCCTTCCATAGCTACTTTTTAATATGTTTACAGATAGGAACATGACACATGGCAGCTTTGAAATGTCCCAGTTGTCTGCAGTGCCTACAACTTCGCCCATCTTTTTTAAACAGCGCAGGCAGCTTACACATAATTGTAATTTACCGTTAACAAACGGTTTATGGCTACATATTCTCCATTATTAAAATAAGCGCATCATTTACACATTTGTTTTTAATAATACCATAATAAATCATTTGCTGAATGTTTTAGATGATGTCCAAGGTGAAAAACTACAGGTGTATTTAGTTTGTTTTAATTTATTGATGATTGGTGTGTGTCATTTGTGTTTATAAATGGAGAAAGGTAAGTTCAGTGTTATGTAAACTGTTTGTCCATAACCTCTTGACACTGTGTCTGGGATTCCTGTGTTGTGGTTAAACATTGCGACAGCTGCAGCTTCCTCCTAAAACTGTTACGTGTGTATAATTACACTATAATTTGTGTAATTATACACATCACAATATACAGTGCCTTGCAAAAGTATTCCAGCGATGCCCTATTTGTTTTCATCACAAATGATGTGAACGCATTATTTTGAAGTGAGTATTTTTATTCAGAACTTGAATTTTCAGACTAACCCGGATGTGCTTTTCTTAAGTCGGATGTCAGAAAAGCTTTCCAAGTCTTGACGTGGATTCTCAATGGGATAAATTTACCTGTTGGTTCAGTTTGGAGGAACAGCCTGTTCTGGGTGCTAACATGTGGCGCTTTCCATGTGAACCAATGTTACTGAATTAAGTAAGAGGTCATTTTGCTTTGATCCTGAATAGCTTAGGTTTGCTTTAACAAAGGGGTGGAATACTTGTGCAATGCAAATGTCTCAATTTAGTTTATTTCAATTCATTGATTATATACTATAAGTATATACTTTTTGCTTTGAAAGTGTGGGGTAGGTTTTGTAGATCAGGCGCATTGATTTATATTTAAGTGTCATGAAGTTATGAGGCAACCAAATGTGACAACTCTGCAAGTCTGTGTCAACAGGAACAGTTAATACACGGGACCGCTTTCAGGTAACAGGTAGCCTACAGAACGTATTGGACCTGCATCATTTAGAGATGGCCTGTTTTGTCATTGAAGTAGCCATTATTCAGAGACTTATAGAGAGAGTTTGAATAATCTTAAAATTGCCTCTAATGTTTATTGATTTTTGTCTGTATTAATTTAACTACTCTGTTCACAACAGCTCTTTGCAAATTTGTGACCGAAGAAATTATAAACATTTTATACAAAATAAAAATAAAAAAAATCTTGTTTTTTTTTAATTTAAAGTCTTGTAGGGTAATTTTTGTTAAAATCATATATCGTATTAGTAATAGTTATGACCTCACTGTTTACAGTCTAACACTTCAGACATGCTGTGGACCTGCTAAAGCAGGAGATTCTGGCATGGCAATCCTTAGTCCCAGTTGTCTTGTAGGGTCCTGCTGATTTTTGTCTAGCCACATTGAAAAGACCAAATAACCTTGGTCCATCCAGAGGAATTGTTTTCTACTGTTTTTAATGGGTGGAAAGGCTATTGACCGAGGTGGGGAGGACGGGTCAGTCAGCAGGAGAAAGGAGCTTGTGTATGTCTGTTTATGGGCCGAATGGTCTGACTTCTTTTTAAAAAGAAAAGGCCTGATGTAATCTGGACACTGGAAACTTGAATTTGTGGAGCAGCGGTAAGGTAAGTAATGGCGCTCACGTGAGGTACAAAAACCCCCCCTTTGTTTGGCCTGTAATTTCGTAGTAAGCATTGTATTCATGGACTGTAATAAGCATTGAATTCATGTAAGAATGGAGTTATTCAGTGTCCAGTTTTAATGAAAGCCAAATTTATTAGACAGCTTTAGTACATAGGTACATATAGAGTAATTCTGTTTGTGCTTCACCACTCGCAAACATAGAATTTCAATAAGTTAAACAGGTTTAAGACAGACTAATTTATTCATACTTTTCTCTCTTGATAAATAACTTTGGATATAAATCCATCAAACAGACAGTGAATGCTATACAGCAGCAACAAAATAAAACTATCAAATAAGCGTTTGCATCACAGAAAACGCGTAGTGCAATATACAGTTTGTCCAAGATAAGGGGAGACCAAAGGAAAAGAAAAGTCAAACAAAAAGGAGGAAATATGAACATTATTAGTTTTGTTTTAGTTACGTTTTTTTGCAAAGCCTTTTCACCAGTGGAAGATAAACATTGCACCATTGTATAAACTAACAAAGACTAACAAAATATAGTGGGGTTTATTTTTTTAATCTTTTATTTTTTTTAAACCCTAGACCACTACAGCTACAGCTAAAACGTCACAAACACTGGCTTCACATTGGCATTTTCAAAGGAAATGCTTCACTACTTCACAGTCAAATATGAGACGCCAAAACAACATATAACACACAACACACTACTCAGTGCAGGGGCAGGTAAACGTCGTTACTAATCAATTATAAAGACTCATTTTGACAGAATACAATACTGAAATACAATCGGCCCTTCGAAATATCAGCAAGCAACGGCCTTTGACACTACAACGTGAAGTCTTCAAAAAACGAGTTTGTTGAATAAATACTTCCAGTCATGAGACGGAGGAGGGGTGATGTAAGCAATGCTCAGAAATTTAGCATCTGCCTATTGCATCACTATAGTTCTGTAAACTAGCAACTGTTAACTAACAACCCTTTCTTTTGCTTCTGATTTATTATAAACGTCTCATTTTGGAGCTGGTATCTACTGGAACTATAACCTATTCCAAGAGTGATCGCCCTGAGCTCTCAAGTCTCATTGTGAGAGGAGAAGTCCATTTTTCTGACCCACTACTCTGAATGATTAGAATATCCAAAGGAACTTCCAAGCGTCTCTTGACAAGGTATTTCCCGTTGTTCTGCAATATAACCGCTCGTGAGGTTGGTGTCAACATATCCCTCCTCTACCCACCACCAATTAAAAAAACAAAAAAATGCACCATTATGTAAACCAAAGAAACAAAATCTCTAATCTTTTACACATTCTAGCAAGTTTCATAGCATAAAGGGTTAAATTTGGTACTTTAAAATGGCCTTATTTGATGGTACTTAAACCTTTTATCATTTGCATCCACTGAAAAACATGAGAACACTTGCATTAATTTAGTTTAGTTTTCAACATATTATATTTATATATTTATATCAATGCTGTCTTTTTTTTTTTTTCTCTCGAGCAAGATGCATAAATGTTAAATATAGGAGGAACGGTATTGGCTGGCGTTCTTGTGGGAGGAGCAGTGAGGAGTTGTGGAGGGGGGAGAGAGTCGACCGGTGGTTTTTAGCTTGCTTGCTCCTCGTCTGGTTTATTCATGGTCTTGAGGGCATCGAGAAGGCTTGTGGGGGTGAAGATATGAGTCGATCCTGTGGAGTATCGAGGGCACAGAGACAGGCAGACGTGAGTCAGAGATGGCCGGGCAAACTGCCTCTCCCCAAATGTGTTTTCAGCTCTGTCTGGTAGCATTAAACTAAATGGGGAATATCTAAGAAAGAATAAAAACTATGAAGAAGCAAGAAAAAGAATGAAATTTGTTTAGTCTCTTACTCAGTCACCAGGTTGTAAGAAATAAGTGGTAAATGGGTTTTATAGGTTGATATGAATTCACTAGACTAAGAGTGATGTAACAAGAGCTGGAAGAAATTTTGTTAGCACAGGATCTCCCAGCCAAAAAGCTGCATGCAAGCACTCCTATTGTCTACAGACAAGATTCCGTTTTTTCCTAAATCTATTTCCAGCGAGGTCCTTTATTGTAAACCTGAAATATTGTCACGCCTACGCTTATGATATCGTTGTAGACAGTGATGTCACAATGCTTTGTTGACATCAGAGCATTGGCAGGTGCACACAATGACCACAGATCAGCAAGAGCTTAGCCATGATGAGGGAATGGGAGCGTAACCTTGGTAACCATGTTGGCGCAGCACTGTTTACAGTCCATGCAAACACAGTAACAGAAACAGGATGAACGTTGCCGACAATAGATAACAAAAAATACAGAACGCAGCGTCTTATCTTTTTAACCATTCTCTGATTTAGCTGATGGAGAAAGAAAATCAAATCAAAATCACAACAACACAAGGACACAACACAAGAAAATAGCTGGGGCTTACTTGATTTCTCTGGTGCTGAAGACACATTTCTTGTACAATACCATTAAGCCTTTGGATCAGATTAAATCAAATTTTGAACCACTGAACTAATTCATATCCGAGGTTATGTGCAAATAACCGTACAAACCTCTCACTGCTAGCAATACAACGCTTGTGGAAAGCAAGTTGGTCAAAGTTTGATTTAGTCTGAGCACCTTTCAGCTTTTAATTGTCACTTTCTTTGTTTCAGTAACAAAGCTGCGGGTTTCAGATGTTTGAGCTTAGTGAGAATCTATAATTTTTGTTTTACACCTCGTTCTGTAGAAGGTATAGTGCCCTCCTTTCCAACCAATTCGGGTAACGCTGCAAAATTTCCACGCCTCGATTGCGGGGCGGGGGGGGGGGAGGTTTTGTTCTCTGAGCTGAAAGCAGGCACAGAACGCAGGTCTAGTGGGACTGCCCTTGCCTGATCCCCCCTGCAGGGTCCTCTGGTTCAGACCGCCTGAAACGCACAGCTTTGCTGGCCGCGAGAAGAGGCGAGGCGCGGCAAGGTGCCTCCTCGAAGGCAGTTGCACGGATAGAAGTGTACCGAACGGGACAGAAACCAACTCTGTTAGAGCACAGGTTGTATCTGCACGGGTGTTGAATGTAGCAGTATGGGAACGACTAGCATACTGCACATGGTGATAAGTTTTCACTGGGGAAAATAAATGAATTCATTAAAACCAAAAGTCGGTAAGTAAGATATAGCTTTAGCAGATCAGGATTACTAAGATTTACAGCATGTTGGGTGCACTTTCGCTTTTGCACTGATAAGAGGTGTGTATAAATCAAACTTAACTTTAACATTTAAAGATAACTTTCAAGATATGTCCTCCCCACCTGCCCGCTAAGGCATGGCTACCTTATAAATGGCTTAAAGAAGAGACTTCTCAGGGGTTTTCCACACCCCTGCCTGAACACATGGGAGGCAGGCAAAAACTGTAAGTAGAATTTCCCTATATTTGCAATGAAGGACCCACAATGCTTTTCACTTATGAACATCTTTGTGGAAGGGTTTGTGGATTTTTGGATATGTTTTTTTAAAAGCATTTTTTGCTAAAGCATATCAAGTAAACATCACTACATACCCTGTCTTAATGTCTGCAGAGAATCACTTTGGAGCCTAAAGGGTGACTAGACTTGGTGCCGTTGGTCAAACTGGATTTCAAAATTGGCAAATGGCATTGGTGTTTTTGAGGACACAGGCTGTGGGAGCTTCTCTGCAGACGGGCTACTGGGTTATGTAGACGTGATGTCTGGCGGACTCAGAGATTGTGAGGTGGGAGGGGTGGGGTGTTTTCATAAAACTGAAGACCAAACAAATAGCTATCCTGTAAAACAAAATCACCAAGTAGGTGTGATACTTTTCTCAGAAATAAAATTAATATAATGAATCTCAGGGGTAGATTAAATCCGCAAAAGTTAATGGAGTCTGGGGCAGGGAAAGAGTAAAGAGTTTAATCGTCGCCCAGTACCACTGGACGGAGGGTGAATGGGGAAGAGTGATTTAATCCACCCTGCAGAGACAATGGGGAATAGCAGGGATGCCATCTGGACTCCCCTATGGTGGGCTTTTCGAGACAGACTCCCCCATCTGCAGGCCTCTGCGTTCGGTCAGTTTCCCACCCGCTCCTGGGCCAGGTTGCCGAAAAGGGGCAGTGCTCAAAGCGCCCGCCTATCGCTGTGCGGTACCCAGTGCGATTGGTACAGAGGCCTGCAGGGGGCGATGTCCGGTGTGTCGCCACATGCGGGAAGTGGTCCAGACGCCCATCCCTGAAGAGCAGTAGTAGAGTGTCGCAGAGAAAACCCGGAGGGAAAGAAAGCCCTTGTGCTGGAGTGGTTCAGAAAGGGCTTCTTTGCGCGGATGCCTTTACTTTGTCAGAGTGTGCTTTCTCTCTCCCTCCCTCTCCCCTGTTTCTCCCTCTCACTCGTCTGAGGGATCTGGGTCCTCAAAGGACACCCTAGTGGACTCTCGGAAGTCGGGGTGCCGCAGGTCCATTAGAAATTTGGTGGGGGTGAGCGTGTGAGTAGAACCTGCGGAGGAACAGAGGGCATACCACACTTTCTTCCTTTTTTTTTTTTCAACTCGTTTTTAAAGACAAGCACAACCCCACCCCAACAACATTCACACAACCATCACTGTGCCTGATGTCTTCCCACACCGATCCACAGTGACACGCCCATCACCATATGCCACGCCCCTCAAACCAAAAAACCCCACCCTCACACTCTCTGCCAATTATCTGTGCTGTTTGAGAGCCATACAGATGAACTCACTAGCATTACTTTTCTGTTTATCGACGTGGCGCAAATGCACTGTTCTAGAGCCCTGACTGCCTGGAATCTCCATCGCTACAACAACACTAACTGATCCTTATTGAATAGGCCTCAGTACAAAGGTGGCACCGTATTGAGCATGTACGAGACTGTACACTGGCTTCCACTGTCTATGTCAGTTTTTTTTTATCTTCACCTGCTCACTTTCACTCTCAGGTTTTATTCTAAGGCCTAAAACAAAACACTGACTAAACCCTTCTAGTGTCAACACCTCCCCCGGTCTCTGGTCAACCGCTGCCCTGTAGTCCAGTTAAGTAAGGACTGACAGGACTCACAAAACAGGACTGATCCCTAATTTACACTGTTTTAAACCATAAACTGAACACAATCTGCAGGGGAAAAACAGTTTGCTACAGGAAGGCCTTAAATTTAATTTACTTGACAGCCCAACGTTTGACAGTGCTAACGATCTCTGTCTGGATCTGGGGATCTCTGTCTGGATCTGCTCCAACTTCCTCCTGGAGGTCTGCACATTTCTGTGAGCGGATTTGGGACGTTGTGAGGCCATGTCAGCCTGAGGTGGACTGATCTTAACGACCACAAATGCAGTCCCCGTGCTAACGGACAAGGTGGAGGAGAGCAGAGCCTGCAGAACAGGTGACACAGACACCATAGAAAAGGAAGGGAGGCAGGCACAGAAACGAACGCACGCACGTACACACACACGCACGTACACACACACACACACATACACGCACACAGAGACAGACTTACGAAGAGATGCGGTGTGGCTGCAAGTCAAGAACAACAGTTTTAAAAGAAACGGAAAACAATTCCAAAACCAAAAGCACAAGAAAGCACAGTAAACAGATGAGACGGGTTCCCTTCTCTCGGCAAGAGCCGCCGGCTGACTAGACCCAGAGCGGCAGCGAGAACAGCGGCACCCGGGGCCACCCCACCGCCGCCGCTCCCACACCTCGCACCCGCCGGGTGGCGGGGCGCCCCACCGCGTGTTCCTCTGCCGCTCCCCGCCAAGCGCTAGTTCTGGCTTTGTTACCAAATGACCCAAAACAAAACACAGAGTAGTTAGCACACAGAAATTGGAATTACCTGCATATGATGGTGCACATACTGACACAGGGAGAATCACTCTCTATTCTACATTGATAAATGTAATGGCAAATTTGAAGGAAAGTAAGGGGTCTCATTTGAGGCCAGTGAGCCTGTTGGTTAACAATACCCCCGCAGTTGGCAAAAACAGCCATGATATGTATTTATTATTATTATTAAAACGGATGCCCTGTAATGAGCAAAACCCTGCACACTGTGCATAACCCAAGAAGTAGCTGTAAAGTGTAAAAGGAGAGAGGCAGAGACTGACTGAGTGTGCTAGTAAACCCTGCTGCACACATCACCCCATCATCTTACAACCTCCAGGTCAGTTTATTATCTCACCTCCGTCCTCTTGCCAGTCTGTCTCTATCCACCCCCCACTAGAATCTCTGTTTTAGCCCATACTGAATTTCTGCTGCTGGGGTGTATGTGCGTGCGCAGGAGTCGGGGAAGGAGGGCTCAGTAGGGTTTTACAGATTCATATGCGTCCTCTGTGTGTTTGTGTGCCCGCTGCTGCTTTGGTTTAGTGCCAGCTGATCTGCGGATTTCCCCAAGTCAGACGCACGGTCCACATGACGCCACAGCTCTGATGGGGAAATTCAGCACTGAACAGCGTCACCGTCACACCCCCCCCTTCCCCCCCAATCTTCTCCCCCCCCGGGCTCGGAGGGGCCCC
>JAOVYW010000093.1:2357360-2378561 GCA_025775045.1 Hiodon tergisus | reverse complement strand
AAATAAATAAATAAATATAATAAATATAATATATATAATATATATATATATATATTATGAACAATTCATATTTTACTATACATCTGCAATGATAAACACTATCAGGAATACATAAATTTTTTCCTTGAGATTTTTGTTAATGTACTGTATGTATATATCAATACTAGGTTAATGTATTTTAACACATTTTCCTGGTTTCTGCCGCTGGTTTCAGTGTCTGACACTCTCTGACCTTGCTGTGGCTGTTGTCCCCATATCTGCCCATGAGGTTGACACGATGGCAGTTCTTGTACCAGAAGGCCCCCTTGTAGGACAGGGCGCAGTTGGTGACTGCGATGTCGTTGTCGTTGTCGTAGGTGGAGAAGGGGCGACCATGGTGATAGGTCATGGAGTCACCTACGGGAGGAAAACGGGAGGAGACGGGACACGATTGGCATCTGGGTTGGCCCGGCGTAAAGGAGACGGCAGCAAACACACTGTCAGTGTTTCTGCAGCCTCCTGACCACTGCTATGGGCTAACGGGCTAAGTATACACACTGTCAGTGTTTCTGCAGCCTCCTGACCACTGCTATGGGCTAACAGGCTAAGTATATATACTGTCAGTGTTTCTGCAGTCTCCTGACCACTGCTATGGGCTAACGGGCTAAGTATATATACTGTCAGTGTTTCTGCAGTCTCCTGACCACTGCTATGGGCTAACAGGCTAAGTATACACACTGTCAGTGTTTCTACAGCCTCCTGACCACTGCTATGGGCTAACAGGCCAAGTATATACACGGTCAGTGTTTCTGCAGCCTCCTGACCACTGCTACGGGCTAACAGGCCAAGTATATACACTGTCAGTGTTTCTACAGCCTCCTGACCACTGCTACGGGCTAACAGGCTAAGCAGACATACCAGCAGTGCCGCTGTAGCCGCCGACGTAGACCTTGTAGCGGCTGCGGGGGTCCGAGACAGAGAACTTATTGTACAGGGCATAGACACTCTCTCCCTGGTCTTGGAGGTCCACACGCAGCTCGTACTGGTCAGCAGACGTGATCTTGTAGAGGTTGTTGAGACCTTGGGTGGGTGTGGAAAGGAAGCATCACAGTGTCGATGTCCACATAAGCAAAACTTATGGCTTGAAGCACATGTCGGGCAGCTAAGTTTGGAGGACTTACCTAGCCAGAACTCATCGTTAATGTCTCCAAAGCCAGCAGTGTAGTTCTTCCAGTTCCTGAAGAACTCCAGATTGCCGTTCTGGCGTCTCAAGAACACCTGGAGGGAGGAGATGAACAGCTTTGCAACAGAAAAATAAGCAGATAAATCTTATTAAGTAATGAGCAACCCTCTAAGATCTGCCTGTCTGCTGTAGCTGAGTACACGCTGAGCTGACTCACAGTCCAACCCCCTCCGTCTGTATTCATGTCACAGGAAACCCGGATGGGCTGGCTCTCCTCCCCGCCCGGGTAGATGGTGTAGATGCCGGAGGAGGCGTCTCCGTTTAGCAGGGCCTGGGAGCAGTCCTTTGGATGCCTGTACAGTGCGCCGACTTCACACACAAAACCACAGGGGAGGTCAATGGCATAGCACTGCTCCTGAGAGGCGGAGGGTCAGGAGACAGGAGAAGGAGGACGGAAGGCGAGGAGAGAGGACAGGACGGAATGGACTCACTGGTGGTAAAGACCGTAGAGATGTGGCTGCTCCTCTGCGGCCCAGCCAGGACCTGTAGTCTGGCAGTGTACTCGGTGGAGGCAGTGAGCTGTGCCACGTTGTAGGAGGTGTCTCCGGGGCTCAGGATCACTTCCTGATCAAATGCACACACACCCACGCACAGTCAGTCAGTCAGTCTGGCGTTCAGCGTCTCAGCTGTGGTGGCAGTGAGAGATGAGAGGCCCTACACTTACCCTGATCATACCATCTGCAGACTCCAGGGTCAGGATGTAACCGGTGATGGCGGCACGTGGAGCCTTCCAGGTCAGCGTGGCGCTGTCCACCTGAACCATCCTTGCAGCCAGGTCTCGGGGGGCGTCCAATTCTGGGGCCCGGGTGCGGAGACACAGGGGTCATACGCCACTCCGCTACTCTACAGGGTCGGGGCGACGCCGGGAAGGGAAGGGAAGGCCACTCACCGGTGGTGAATTCGGTGCTGGCCGCCGTGCTTTTCTGGTCCCCTCTCACCGCGTGCACCTGGACATCGTAGCTGGTGGCAGGCTGGAGGGAGTGCATCTCAAACTCCACAGTGTTCCCGGACACCTGTTCCATCCCCGAGGGCGCTGTGAAGAGACAGCACAGGGTGAGACGCCACCTCTCCCCTCCTCCCACCAGGCCTTTCCCAGGGCCAAGGGAGCACCCACACCCACACCCACACCCACACCTGTGTCAGCGCTGTAGGTAATGATGTATCCATCTACGGTGGCAATGGCCGGCTGCCACAGGAGAAGGGCCTTGGTCTCGGTGACGTTGATGGCAGTCAGGCCCCGGGGCTTGTCAAGAGCTGGCAGAGAACATGAACACATAAATACACGATCAGGGGATCGCAACAGCTGCTGATGACGCGGCATCTCCACTGAATATACTGACAGATGAGTTGTGATACCACAGAACGGTCAGGTAACCTTGAACTACAACACAGCCATTTCCACTGAACATACTGAAAGATGAGTTGCGATACCACAGAACGGTCAGGTAACCTTGAACTACAACACAGCACATTTCCACTGAACATACTGAAAGATGAGTTGCGATACCACAGAACGGTCAGGTAACCTTGAACTACAACACAGGCTCATTTACTAACCCAAAGCCTCTTTTACGAAATGTAAATAAAAAGTTATACGGTAAGGTTTTCAAGATCATCCCTATAAAGGTCGGGTTGTTTCAGAAGATTGGTTAATTTAACGTATGCAACAGGAGTATAGGGAGTGGGTGACCTTCCTTTTCTCTTTAATGCATACGTGTCGACAGAAAGTTTAATTGAGTATCTTGAGCAAGACAAAGAATGTGTCTATGTTATGGACCGTTTTGAGTGTGAACGCAACAACGAGGTTTGTGTGTGCGTGTGCAACTAACCTGTAGTCACAGTGCTGGACACAGGCTCGCTCTCCTCCAGGCCCTTCACAGCGATGATGGTCACCTGATAGCTTACCCCAGGGGACAGGTTGGGCAGCCGGGCCTCAGACTCGGTCCCGTCAGCCGTCACGACCATCGGACTTCCTGTCAAGGCGGAGAGGCCACGCATGAGAACCAAACCAGAACCCAAGACTGTTTTAACCTAATCCTGATAATAGTAACACGTTTAAAATTTCTTCCATTGACCAAGGAAAAACTCAACCTGAGGCCGAAAGAGGAGGAAATACAATCTGAAGCAAATTTCAAAACGTTAAAAAACTACGGCTTCTCTGTGGATGAGCTTATCAGACTGTGTAGTATGTGTTCACTGAGTACGTGACAGTTAATTGCCCTCAATCTTGCAAATGCTTTAAAAGTTTATTGGAAGAAAACTCTGAAGTCTTCTTAGTCACAGAAATTCTGAAGACGTTTGGCATGCCACTAGAGGGCGCTCCAATGTTTGCGCCATGCACCCTGGGGAAATGATAACCAAATAGCACAAAGTGATCACGTCGTAAAAATCATAGGCTTATTTAATTGTTTTTTTTCCTTTTGGTTGCACTCATTTTGCAATGCTGAATTGACCGGTTTGCAGCTTAATAGAAGTTCCATTCTGTGCAACAATAGTGAGTACTATACATCGTTCAGTTTTCCTCCACACAATAAGATTTCCCTATTCTCAGTAAAGTGACTTTTTCCACAACAATGTATAACAATTCTACGCCCAGACTATGCTCTCCTTGTTGATCTTAAATAAACCTGATTTACACAGCCAAAATCAGGCAACCTCCTGTGGCATGTCACACTGCGTTCATCTTTCATCTGTCCTGATGGTTACGGCTCTAGTCAGATCATCGTTCATCTGTCGTGATGGGTACGGGTCTAGTCAGATCATCGTTCATCTGTCGTGATGGTTACGGCTCTAGTCAGATCATCTTTCATCTGTCGTGATGGTTACGGCTCTAGTCAGATCATCGTTCATCTGTCGTGATGGTTACGGCTCTAGTCAGATCATCGTTCATCTGTCGTGATGGTTACGGGTCTAGTCAGATCATCGTTCATCTGTCGTGATGGTTACGGCTCTAGTCAGATCATCGTTCATCTGTCATGATGGTTACGGGTCTAGTCAGATCATCTTTCATCTGTCGTGATGGTTACGGGTCTAGTCACATCATCTTTCATCTGTCGTGATGGTTACGGCTCTAGTCAGATCATCTTTCACCAGGGCGTCGCACAAGGTCAGTAGAGTGGCACAAAGATACTCTACCTGTAACCAGAAGCAGTTTTGAGTTTTTCCTCAGCCAATCATAACAGGACAGAGTAGAGCGCAGAGCCAGTGTGGACGTACGTTTGCCATATACAAGTTCTCCCAGTTCAATGAGAATAGCATTAGGTGGTTGCACGTACAGGTTTCAGACTGGGTCAGCTCTCTCCGTTTTGTTTTGGAGGCGGGGGGGGATCCTTTGAAGGTCTATGCAGGATGTTTATAACGAAGACGTTTAATGAAAACCTGTGCTCCTGCCAAGAGCTGGTCACTCACCCCCCTGGACGGGTACATAGATGACCCGGTAGCTGTCCACCCGAGCGCGAGGCATGGTCCAGTGAGCGGTGGCAGAGGTGTCTGTGACGTCAGAGAAGCGGACATCCCTGGGAGAGCCCAAACCTGGCGTGGTGTGGGATTACAACAGAGAAAACGAACACAAAAAGGTGGAGAATTATTACTCATCTAGGTATTCCCTGAACAGGTGTTTTGGGGGCGTGCCGCCCTTCCCCTCCCCACCAAAATAAAATCCAGCTCACAGGATAAATGGGCCCACACGTTTGAAGAATAAATTGATTAAACACATCCAATATTGCCATTGTTACGCAATAGATCCAAATAAACAAAAAGTCAATGATGAACTCGGGGGGGGGGGGGGGGACACACAATGCAAAAGAAAAGAGTCAGGAAAATGAGGAAGAGGATAGGGTATTGCTCACGGGTGCTCACTGCTGTGCGACAGACACAAAGAAATAATATGCTCCACATTTCCCCGAAGATGCTGATCAAATGTGGCAGCATCAGATCTGGGATCAAACACAAGCCATCTTACCCAGTCTGGCGACAACGATAATTAAGGTGTGATGGGCACACAGACACCTGTCGTCCTTCGAAACTACATTGGAAGTAATGGTTCCAAAGGGACAGTGTCCGGCTAAAGAAAAGCCACCGGCCCAAATTAAAATCATGCTGAAGGAGAAAGAGAAGTAGAGGGCCCAGGGTTAAGTCGCTGTTTCGCTCCGAGTCATGCTCAACACCAGGTGCAATCAGACCCAACGCTTGCAACATCAAGGAACGACGGGTGCTTAGCATTAGACTCCTGAGCGCCCCGACGGTTTCCGCCACACACATATTCACTCACTCATTCATTCACGAGCAAACCATGACAAGCTCCTGACATGCTCTTCCACATAATTGTCATTTATTAACATGTTTCCCAGTGGAGAGAGCCAATTCAACATTCCACATGCGTACCCCCTCCACTTAAAAAAAATAAAATTTTTCCAATGATTTGGAATAAACCAGTACCACAGGCTAAGTTGCGGTTAAGTTCAGAAGGAGTAAGAAAAGTCAGTGTGTGGGAACGTTATTTACAGTCGGTTATAGCGAACATGATATGATAATGGCAACTCTTGTCCATGCTATGGGTCTTCAGGCAAGAACGTTCTGGTGAGAGTTAAGACGGTATGCAGTTTGAAGCAATATTAACAAGAAGGTAATCAAAGGTAAGTAGAGGAAAAAACCGCAGTTCGACAAGCCGCATTCCTTCCGTGTCCGATCCACCAGCAGCAGAAAACCGATGCCGGTGAGTGAAAGTACCTGTACGGGCTACAGCGGTTATCGGTTGGGAGCGCCGCTCCAGAGTGACTCCGTACAGCTCGATTTCGTACTCTGTGCCTCCGGTGAGGCCAGTTAACACCCTGGTTCTCTCGTCGCCGGTGACGCTCACTTCTCGTGGGTGGGCAAGCTTTTTGGAATCCCTGACTTTAATCACAAATCTATCAAAGACGTCGTCTTCTGCTGTCCAGGCCAGACGAAAACCGTCAGCGGTGGCGTCCGAAACGAAAAGGTGATCCACTTCGGGTTCTGCCTCTACATGACAGGGGGATACGTTTTTTCCCTGGGTCTTTCAGGGTCCCATCATTTTTGGGTTGGTTTGAGACGACAGTTAATAAAAGTTGGAGGAAACGAGGCTTAATTTTCCACCGTTTTACCATGCTTTTAAAAGTTAGGTTCGACATTGTTAGTTTGAGACAATGCAGAACAGTCGGGCATTTCTATCATTTCAACGAATTGTTACAAAGTATTTAGACATTAATTTAACTTGACGTTAAATATTCAATGAGACACAAGCCAGACTCAACTTGCGCCACAACTGCTGTTGTTAACCGTGCCTTTATTGAAAACGGTATTTTCGGTAAAAAGCCTGCATCACTGTTACTTTACATCTCCATGCACCTATGGCATACGGCCATTCCGTAATAGAAATATGCAAAACAGAAAAAAAAATATATATCGATCAACTAGCATTTCATGCTAAAAATGCCGGGTTGATACTACTGTGTTTCCCAATTTGTAGCGTTGTGCTACGAGATAGCAAAAGGTCACAAGGTTGCAGTAGGTTAAAGGGCACCTGGGGTCGCTCTACAAATAAATAAACATTTACAGCCTTTATTACCGATTATATATAACTTAACCCTTATACCTAATTTACCTCAAACTGGAAAATATTCATAAGGGTTTTTAAAAACAAAAAGAAAGTCTTGAGAGGACATTTAAAATGTACTGATAATTGATTGGTACCTCGAACCAAACGGACATGTGGTATTTTTAAGGCCATACACAACAACTCTCGGTGTCCTTTAAGCAAATTATTCAGATGGTAATGCTGGTCCCGTTGCACACTGTAAAATGCAAGATCCAGTTCCAGAGACCGTGTCGTGCAATTAGAAGATCTCAAGGAAAACACAGGGGAAAATATGGAAAGCAGTCTGCTTGTCCATATTTTGGAGGGAAGTGAAAAAGAAGAGCACGCGTCCTTTCTGTAACAAAACTGCACAGCAAACAACAAGCAAGAACTGTTTTTAAAAAAAAGAGGCGGACATACGTCTGCTTAATGCACAAAAGCATACAGGAGTGATGTCAAGAATCAACAGGGGATGAGGTAGGTGTGTTGTGGCTTCTCAACCAAAGCATTCAGTGTCAGGTGTACATTGGGGTTTTTTTTTTCAACTTCACATTTGTGCACTTACATTTGTAACCAGTAGTTAAGCCCATCGAGGTTAGTCTAAAAACGCAAACGTGTGTCTTACCATCAGTGAGGCACTGAAATGCACAAACAAACTCAGTGGGGGCTTCAGAAAGATTACTTGGATTTGGCCATTCAGAAACAATTTGAAAGTCATTTCAGAGAATAGATGCTGATGTTTCCTGTTGTTTGGCATTTTCTAAACGACCTGCTGCGCCCGGGCATCCCACCCCACTACCCCTGACAACCCTGTGCGTTGGTGGAGAGCTGTTGTTTTGTGTATGGAGTGGTGGTACCTGTCACAGCCACTGTGGTCAGGGGTCGGGACTGCAGACCCGACCTGGACACTCCGGTCAACCTGACCTCATAGCCTATGCCAGTGATCAGGCCCCGGATGTCCAGGGAGGTCTGGTCTCCCGGCACCACAAACTCCTGGGGCTCCAGCAGCCAGCCGGAGTCTGTCACCACTACACGAAAGTGGTCGAACCGGTTGGACCCCGCGTCCCGCGCGGTCCAGGACACCCGGAAACCGAACGGGCTAGTGTCTGAAATGTTTAGGTTTTCCACCCTGGGCAGCTCCGCTGGAGAGAACGGCGAGGGGTTTATTGTGGTGGGGAGAGGAGGGGGAGGGAACAATTACAGGTGAGAACACATTCTGCAGTGATTGCAAAATATCTGCCTATATAAATGTGTATCTGACCTCTGTATTAGTGACACTAAAGCAAGTGCCCAACAACTTCCTTAAAAATGTTTTAAGACAAACACACCAATGTGAGTCCTAGTGTATGACTTCTGTATAAAAATCATGCTGATACAAACCAATGGCAAACAATGTTAAGCCACAGGAAATACATATCCATCCAAGCAAATATCAGCTAGTTTTTAGAGGATCTAGCTCAGAAAACATCAAGGCCCAGAACAAAGATGCATGGTCTATTATTTTTTAGAAACAAAGTCTGTTGTTAATGGTTAGGGTCCTCGTAGGTTGCAACTGAAAACTAACCTGCAGGTGGTATCAGCTAATTATTCATTCTTTCTTATCCTGTAAAGCATTTCTGCAAGTTACCGTTCCACAGAATATTTTCTATAATGTAGGACATGTCAATAAAATTACAAAATAAATAAGTGCAGCTCAGAAAAAAAACCTTGAGCCAGGAAAATGTACCAAGCATGATACACAGAATTAAGAATTGTAAACACTCGCTGTGTTATCAACACACCCGCTTAAACCCCCCTATCTGGTACCTAATTTTAATATCTACGCTTTTGAAATGTGTTTGTGGAGGACAGCAGATAACAAACCTTTTGCATACCACCAGCCTTCTGTCTCCTAATACTTTAATCCTGCACAAATCCAATACTTTTATCACCTGAAAAGGCAGTCCAGAGAGGTCAGGCCTTTCAACATCTCCTCAGACATCTCTCAAAACAAAAGTAACAACTTTTATGTAAACGACAAAGTCCACTTTGGGGACATTATTCCATTGTGGGGACCGAATGTCTTGGCTTCCATCAGGGATGGATGCATAATGATGTGCCTGGATTTCCCCGGAGCAGACCTTTTACATCTGGTCTTTAGAGCAGCCGAAGGAGTGGTTAGCAAGAGGAAGTCTAAACAAACCAGAACAAACCACTGTTAGAGAGATGCAGGGCCCTGTTGCAAGGGGGTATATTGGTGCCTGCGCTGTACTGCGCATCCTGTGATCAAAATCACCATGTTAAAAAAAACTTATAATCACAAAAGAACAATTTTTCAAAGGCTGCCTATATAGCATGGCAGTTAGGCACCAAGGGGATACTTCAGTGAGTTGGGATTATGCTGACTGGCAGGTCTATGTTTGGCTTCTGCAGTCAGATATTTTATCTTCTGCAGAAGATAAAATATGTTAGTACAAGCACAAGAATGAAAAATGTGTTTAATGCTTTGGAAGCATACTGGTAGGAGCTCTCCCAAAAAGCAGCTGACTTTCAAGTACACTGCATTAAGAAGCTGAATAGCTATCAACCCTGCTATCAGCGTATTGTCATGCTTTTCCCCATTGTTTTCCCCATTGTTTTGCAGCCTAGATAAAAGCCAGAGTAGCATAACACTCATGGACGTGCAAACTGTTAGCATGCGGCTGATGTCCTGTTATCATCGGTCCAGTTGAACGTAGTCATTAGACGGATGCCTCCAGTGGCGACTTTCGTCACCCTTGGAATGTCAACGTGGGGGGGGGTTATGTAGTACCTGTGACTACACGGGCAGAGAGCGAGGGGGTGCGGCGCCCGTGTGAGACACCCTGCAGCTCGATGTCGTAGGCAGTGGCATCCACCAAGCCCGTGACGTTGGTGTGGCGGGTATCCCCAGGGAGCAGGAGCACCAACGTGTCGTACAGCTGTTCGGTGTCACGGACCTGCACCACAAAGCTGTCGAAATGGCCGGCCGCAGTGCTCCACGTCAGCGTGAGGTTATCTGGGCCTACCTCGGCTGCCACTAAAGAACCAAGCTGAGGAACAGCCTCTGAGCAAAAGAAAAGACTGGTTGTTTGAAGTTTGTTTTTGTAATTTTAGTACGAATATGGTAGGGCCTAGTCAATGGCATTGACTAGAAGACATTCTGAATATTTTTGATTTGTTTATCCTTTTCTCTTAGTATTCTTTTTTTTAAATCTATCTGCCAGCATTCAAACAAAATGGTGTCAGAAGTGGGATGACATGACACTCTTATGTAACAAATACAGTTCAGTCTAGTAATGTTTTTCCTACTTATGAAACCACTGAAACCCATCTAAACCCAACTTCCATCGTTGTCATGAAGTTTTGAATTATCTCAAAAAGGATAAATAAAATTTAAAAAAGGCAAACCAAACAGTGTCATACCTGTGGTGGCCTCAGCGGTCAAGGGGGGCGTGTTCTGCCCTCCCATGCTGGCGTACAGCTTGACGCTGTACAGTGTGGCCCCTCTGAGGCCAGACACGACCGCGGAGCGCGCCCCACCAGGGAGGGTGAGCCCCATTGCCCGCGAAGGCACAACGGCCTCTCGGACCTCTACCACAAAGTTATCAAATGCCTTTTTCCCTGTCCGCCAGGAAAGCGTCAGCCTGTCTGAGGTAATGTTAGAAACAACTAGTCTGGCCAAGTCAGGTTCTGCAGCTATGGAGGAGAGAAGAGTGGAGATCTGTTTATGAAGGTGGCACACTTTTCTTGCTTATTTAGGGGATTTTTCCCCGATTTAAATCTAGCTATTTAAATACCGTGAGACACACCCAGAAATAAATGTATTATACTTATTATAAATAATAAATCACTAAACACATTTATGTGCGCTGTGATCTAATGCATGCCTAGGGCCACAATATTGAGAGTATCTGTTTGTTTATGAATCTAGGCCAATGCATTTTAAAGGGAATTTAGTTCTATCAAACATAAAAATAAATAAAATAAATACCTGTAGTCGCAACAGTACTGACAGCTGATGTTCTCACCCCCTTGACAATCCCATAGAGGTAGGCTACATAGTCAGTACTGGGGCTGAGACCCGCGATGTCAAGGGACAGTACATTGTGGGATAGATTATATTCCAAAGGCTTCATCAGCCAGTTGGAATCAATGATCTCCAGGACATAACCCTCAAAATCCCCTTCTGTGCCATTCCAGGAAACACTGAAGCTCTCTGACGTTACATTAGACACATACAGCATGCCCACCACAGGCTCTGGCACTAAAGGGAGAAACAATTATTGGATTTTTAAAATATTCTGGCACGAATGAAAACCTGACCAGTGCTTTCACCAAGAGTCTCCACACAGTCATGCTGCAGAAGTTGCTTTCAAAAATATTTTGTGGGATTTTACTGTACTATAGCAGTGCTACGATGTTGTATCGAGCATATTTTTTATATATATATATATAAAATATATATACATTTCTACTGACACACAACTTGGAAGACTACATTTGTGTAAAAAAGCCTAAGACTTTTGCACAGTACTGTATATATATATATATATATGGTTATATGTTGTGAGGAATGTTTACTCACTTCTCATTGGTCATTCTTATATAATAATTATTATATAATCTTATATAATAAACAAAATTAAGTTCTTAAAGCAAAGTGCATTTCCTTATTTTCTGATTTTTATCTCCTGATAATTTGGACTGTTGGTTTTATTTGATTTTGTTCCCTTTCTAGTTCTGTGTCTGAAAAACTAACAAGGATTTTACTTTTTATTTTTTTAACGAGAGACTCTTCGCCTGGAACATAAACACAGCTGTGACTGCATGAGTGTGTGTGTTTTTAGGACTTTTTTAAAAGAGCCACTTGAGGAGAGCTTTTTTTCAATCAAAAAACATCTGCGCTGTTATGGAAACTGCTGCACAGAAGCAAGTTATATCATTTTCGGGATCTGTCTTATACATTCATTTTCCAACATCTGAAATATTAATCTAAGAGTATAGAAACTTAAGAAAGCTGAGATATTACTAGTGTACAAAGTATGTAGACAACAAAAAAAAACCCACAAACGACAAATTTATGACCAGGGAATAATGTAAGATTAATGAAGACGGGAGAAAGAAAGACATTTATGAGTAGGTTGAAGGTTTTGTCTGTCTAATTATCTGACCCTTTTAACGATGATCTGTTGGCCTTTTGAGACCTGTTTATATAGCACGCTGTGGTGTCAAAACAGACGGCTCCAGGACACAATGAATCATACACACCCAAAATGAGCATAGGTATGATATGAACTATGTAACAGAATACGTCTAAAGCCTTTTCACAAACGTTATCTCTGAAGTAAAGCCTCTGCGGCTTTGTTGTTGTGGTCTTCATACATTCAGACTGCCTGACGCGACATTCATTTGGCCACAAATGTCACAGACGCCTGAATTTTAAATTGCATTTAGTGAAATCAATGGGTCACTTACGTTGTAATTGCTTCTTCACCTGGGTGCGTACGTTCATTATTAAAGCTAGCTGGGGGTTGTCATGCGCATGGTCAGTAAACCGGTATCACGGCAACGCCAGCCGCATGCTCAGAATTGCAGGGAATCGAACACGGGTTCGACCACGGCCAGGAACGGCAGGTGGATGGCGCGGACGGGCGGACGTGTATGCGTAACGGACCGATGTCGTCCACGATCAGGACTCACAGTGCGGAAGGCAGAGCGGTCTTGCCCGTTTTGCTAAACTCTGATGACCCGCCACCTGCTTATACTCAGCTGAATTTCAAAAATGAACTTTGGTTTGGATGAAATATTACAGTTCTCTTTGACAAATCGAAAACCATCCACCTGGTAATTCTTGTGAGCAGAGGGGAGTTCATCACAGGAACATCACATGAAAATCAGGTGTTAAGGTTATTGGATTAAACTAATGGCTAATAATTTTTGCTTGTCTGCAGGCATACCAGACCATGACATAAATTATTACCAACGGAGATAAGTTAAGGCATGTTTGAATAGGGGAGATAGGCTAGAAGAAATAAGCACTCAGACTGTGACTTGTCAGAAGATGTCAGAATGTGGCTGCAGTCTGGTTTGGAGTTTTTTGGGGAAATTTTTCAATCACTACAGCACAGAGAAGACTCACCACAATGGGCTTAACAAGCAAAGGGGGGGGGGGGGCATCATGCACTCGTTTCAGATGAGTGGGGTGAGGGGTGCAAGCAGAAGCACGATTCCCCCACTATTGGCACGAAAGTATCAAGGTTGCTGGTGGTAATGATAAAATAAGTGACGGGTGGTGGTTATGCCGTGCCCTGGGCAGTGCAATAGGAGCATGCTGAGGATGGAGACAGTCGCTAGGGGAAACGGAGCCACTGGTTGACACCACAGGTCCTGACTGATGATGAAGACATTACGGTGGTAGACAGGGTGACCAGTATGTGGAGGGGGAAGAGGCACATGTATCCAGGGACCCGGTCGAGGTCGGGGGGGCGGTACCTGTGTAGGCTTCAGCAAACAACGGCCCTAAGACTGAACCCTGGTGCACGCCATACAGTGCCATCCTGTACAGGGTGCTGGGGGTCAGCTGGGCGATGCCCAAGCTTCGAGCATCACCGGGGAGGGTGTAGTTCTGCCGCTCGGCAGCTTCTGCCGAATCGAGGACTTTCACCAGGAAGCTATCAAAGGCCCCCACCTCCGCACTCCAGGAAACGTTGAGGCTGTCCCAGGATATGCCCGAGACAGAAAGGTTTCCCCACCGAGTTCTCTCCTCCTCTGGACGAAAAACAAATCAAACCTCAAACAAAGTCAGCCCATGCTGGCAAGTGGCAGAGAGAGCATGATGAGGGAAAGGCAGGGGATGGGGGGGTGGGCAGGGACGGTCTCAAAGCTATTATTCTCAATGTGTCTGCCAGGGTGTTAACCTCAAGGATGTGGGGATTGCTTGTTAAATAGTGATTTCAGTTTGTATAGTAGTATCTCCATGTCCCTATGATCCAAATGCTTTCAGCAGAGACTCAACAGAATGTTGTTCCAGGACGGCCTTTCAAAAGATTTAATATCTTACAAATAAATTTTTTCCTTAAAACAGAAATAAGCACAGAATCAATCTGCAGACGGGCAAATTTATCAAAGCAGTCGTGACTGTTCCCCGTTTCACCATGGGCAACTTTCACCACCTAATGTTATCCAATCAAACCTATTACGTGGATTAGAAGTGACCTCACCTGGCGTTTCCAGGTGTGAGGCAGATGCTAAGTGAGAGGTGGCAGACACTATGGCTGGTGAGGACCGGAGTTGCCGACCCCTGACTTACAGCGTTGGTGATGAGGATGACAAAAAGGATAACGACAGAAGTGGTGAAGGATGATGAAGACCACTGCGCACTGGAGAAGTGTGTATCGTACTGAGAATAAGACTGGATGTAGAACGGATCCGACAGTGAAGCGCTTCACATCGACCGGCGAGCTACTTTACTGACCCTAAAACAGATGAGCACCACTTAAAGTGATGGCGGTGCAACATTAGCCAGATGGCTCAGATTATTTGACACGATCTGATTTCTCGGTGGATGCGATGGATCGACACAAAAATAGCAAGGTACGAGGCAAAGCATGGCAATAATCTGACTGCAAAAAACAGCCATTATCTGTGATAAAAAACGATTCAAAACAAGTCAATTCTGTGATCACTGACCATTTTTAACTACTCAACGCTGTAGAATGGCTTACTGGAGAGCAGTGGTTTTTGAGATGGATTAAATATGAATGAAACGCCCGATGGTACTGGACCATAGGGAGGAGCAGTTGGATGTGAGATGAATGGAACATGATGGAGATTGTGGGAAGGAATACCTGTATTGTCAAGAGTTTGGGGATCTCCTGCTGTGATCGTGTACAGAGAAGGCTGGTATATGACGGCGGGGCTCAGACCATCTACGCGCGGGTTCCCGGTAGCCCCGGGCAGCGCTCTCTCGGGGGTGAGCGTAGCCCCCGTTTCAGACTCGGGGGAAACCGCAGGAGCCACCCCCACCCGGGGCCAGGCTGTGCCCGTCGGGGTCACGCCGGTGACGCCCTGTTGCCCGGGGGGCCTGGAGCCTTCCGGTTCTGTGCCGGAGGCCCCAGACAGAGGCCAGGATAAGGGCACATCTGTTTTCAGAGAAGTGAACGGAATGACAGTAGGACTGGGCTCCAGGCTCGGAGCTGACCGTGGCGGATTTTTCACGCTCCGAGAAACTACATCCACTGCGGTTGACTTGGGTGCTAAACAAAAGTACATGTAAAAGATTAGCGGGAGAATACAGAGCAATCAGAAAAAATAGTCTCCTGTAGGGACAAGGCAGCACAGCAATATTGAACTGGTGAGAAACAACAACAATAACAAAGAGACAATGCGTTTATTCATTGCAAAGACGATAATCAAGGTTGACCAACAAACAAAGACAGACACTTCATTTGCTTAGAAGCTTTTTCTTCTTCCCACCTACACCTTTAGAAGGTAGGGTAGGGCGTTTAAAATGAGTACTTCTCCGCATGACATTAATATGCCGTCCGCGCAGAAATAACCAGTCCTCAGCGGAACCCTTCCCCTCAGGGGTGTGACGATGACTGCATGCAGCAGACTCATTCAGGGCAACCAGCCTCTGAATTAATGGCCCCCGTCTCAGAGCCATTAATTTTTGAAGGTTCTGGGTAGTCTGCCAGCGACAGAAGTACACATGAACGCCTTCAAAATAGAGATGAGAAAGCCATGCGCCGGGGTGCAGTATTAAATAGTATTCACGCGAGGCCGCACTAAGGCACGGTCTCTGGACAACCAGCGCCCAAGCGTAAAAATGGTACCCGCGCGATACGTCAGGCAGCGAGGGTGAAATGGGTGACTTGATTGGCACCGGCCTACAGAGGTAGCGATCACTTTTAAAAGCTCAGAGGGGGAGGAGATCATAACGCTGTGCCCTTCTGAATCTGGATCTGAATCTGGATCCGATCCGCGGATGGATACGGTTTGTGGTCAAAGAGGGCGCACTCACTTTTCAGCTTAGAAACGAATGAATATGGTTCAGTGTTGCCGCGACGGGTCATTTTGCAAATACAACTCAGATAATCCTAGGCCAAAAGCCTTTTTTCTTTTTTTATTTATTAAATGGACTAAAAAATGAACTCCTCATACAGCAGTAAGGAAGCAACACTTTCAATTAATTAATTTTCCAATTATAAAACAATCCAAATGTTCCAGTGAACCAGACCCTTGAGGCCCGCTGAGTTACTTTATAATTGAAAGCAATATATCTTGGTACTTGACTGTCGAGGTCCAATGCTATGTTGATGCAGTTTAGCCCCCGTTACTCGGAGGTTCAATCCTCAGATAAAATGCTATGCTTTATCGGTATGCAGAGACATCCGGACAGTTTGGATTCCTCCCGTTTTCGAACCATGAAAAGCAACCCTCTCCGTGTCTCAGGCCTGGCCTTCCCAGCATGCACATGGCCATGTGGTAAGGCAACGCCAACCGTCTGCCACGGGTGACGTGATGGTCTCTCGGGCATGCACGCCAAGGATCTCAATTCAGTCATGCCATGCCTGCTGCTCCACCACCAGGGGGAGCCAATTCGTCATGCAAGGACGCACAACATCTGTGTAAACTGCAACCTTTCACATCACCATTGTCCCTTGGATTGATTTAATAAGGACAATTATAGGTTTATATTGACACAATGAAGAAAAAATGAAGATAATGCTGGCTGAGGTGCAGCCTAAGTGGTAGATACCTGTAACAGCAACAGCTGCAAGCGGCGAGGATCTTTGACTACCATTCGTCCCAAAAAGTCTTACTTGGTATGCGGTTGATGCCCTCAAACCACGGATTACAGTGCCCCTGGCACCTCTGTGGACATGGACCGCCACTTTATCCCACAATCCCATCACATCGCTACATTCTACAGTGTAACTATCATACGCAACGTGCGCCTCCAATTCCCACGATAGGTGAAATCCATCGGACGATATGCCTGAGACTGTGAGGGACCCCTCCTTGTCCTGTCGCCCCATCCCAGAGACCTCGGGATCGGGGCTGTCTACCGACAGAAAGCTAAGGACACTTTCCTCCGAGCTTTTGGCAGCTGTGAGCTCAGGGACATAGTCGGCTACATAGAAAGTGAATGTGGCTACAAGAAAAACACAGAGAGAACAAATTAAAACAGAGGAGCCGGCAGGATTCCTCGCGCTGGCTTTCGGGGAAAAGCTGTGGCTGGGGGGGGGTCAAACTCCTCCAGTGTGTGTCTCCCCACTAATTAAGATCCCCAGCGGCTGGAAATGGATGCTCACGCTTGCGATTAATTCGGATGCGCCCTTATCTAAGCTCATAACTTTACTGATTGGCCGACGTTCTTCATCAGATACGCCCTTATCAAAGCTTATAACTTTACTGATTGGCCAACATTCTTCATCAGATACGCCCTTATCGAAGCTTATAACTTTACTGATTGGCCAACATTCTTCATCAGATATGCCCTTATCGAAGCTCATAACTTTACCGATTGGCCGACATTCATCATCAGACACGCCCTTATCTGAGCTAATAAATTTACTGAACTTTACCGAAGCCGACTTTCTTCACCTGCGGCTGCATGTGGTTTGTTGGTCTGAAACAACCAGAGTTTCTTTAGCGGTAAATTGGCTTTAGAGATCTGACTCGCGGTAAGAGTGGAGCACAGGACGTAGGGTGGAAACGGGGATGTTGTACAAACAGAAAGGCCTTGAATTGGATTCAAACACGGCATATTTCTCCTCCAAATATTTTCGCAAAAAGGCCAGACTTGGAATGCGACCCCTGCAATTCTGCTAATAACCTTTTTCGACACTTGATGTTTTTAACGAGGGAACAGAGTCTAAATAGAGATTCCCTGAAGCGTCCCTGCTGCCAAAGTGAACCGTCCTCTGGGCCGGACTATCGCGCGCTCCGCATAGATCCTTGAACCCAAATCCCTTAAATCCTCTCCCTTCACAACTCTGACGGCCTCCAGTTCCATAGCTTGCACAAGCACCCCCGAGCTTGTGAACAGTGTTTGTGAGCCCGTGTTTACATTGCATGGTGAGAGAGCATCGCTGGTGTGAAGAGAAATAAATAAGGCAGGACGATCGGAGAGGATGTTTAAGAAACAACATTTCATCAGGGAGCCCAGATGATCTCTCCTAAAAGGGAGAACAACACAATAACTGCCACGTACTTTAAGTGGAACCAGTTGGACCAGTTAGGAACAATGCCCGTGGCGGCGTTTTGAGAGGAATCGAATAAAAGACAACTTATTTGATTCATATTAATTGATCTACAGCTGTTGACCCAATATTGTGATCTTGTGATCAGGGTGTATTATAGATTTAGCCCACTAAAATATGTGAAATTTATAAGTGCTGTGTCCAGACTATACTCCTATACTTTATCATTTCCTTTGTATATTAAAGTAAAAAGCCGTATGAGAAATGAGAGGCTTTCTGGGAAGAAAAGTCGAGAGACACAGACTGGGGCAGTGAAGAGAAAAATGAACGATTTTCATTTCACTATCCTTTTACACAAGCCGACAGCTTTACCCCAGAATACAACACAGAAGGCAGGACTTTTCAGTCCCGTTCACCTACCTCTGACACCTGTACACAAGAAAACAACATTTTCTTTAGCTACCCGGTGGAAGTGAGCAGAAAGACACATACCTCAAAGAGAGAGGAGAGCGTTACAGGGAGCCAGGGCCCTCCAGAGGCTGGCCCCGGTCGACGTGCACTCACCCGTAGATGCAGAGAGCGTGGCAGGGCTGCTTTTTTGCCTGCCCCTCTCTGCCGTCAGTGTGATGGTGTACGAGGCCCCCGGCGTCAGGCCGCTCACGGTGTGGGCAGTGGAGTTACCCGGCAACTCCACCTCCTCCCTCCGGCCCCCAGGGAAGGTGTACGCCAGCCGATAGCCGTCCACCTTGGCCCGGGGCCTCTTCCAGGCGAGGGTGAGGCTGTTCTCCGAGGACCCGCTCACCTCTAGGTCTTTGGGCGGGTCCAGGTCTGTGGGGAGGATGAGGGAAGAGGACACGCGATGGTGAACCCCAATCCTGCCGGGGTGAAGAGGAGTTCACCAGGAAGTATCGACCAAATTCGGTCTTTTGGGCAATGTCATTATTTTGCTTACGGGATGTCAGACGCCACGCGACACACTGAGAAACTAAATAACGTGGTGTAGAGGGCAGTCTGTGAACAGTCTCACCTGTGGCTGTGTTTATGGTGGCAGGCAGGCTCTCACGCTCCCTCAAGACAGCAGTCACACCAATGCCGTACTCTGTCCCAGGCCTCAGACCTTCACCACAGCACAACTCTGATTAGCACTTTCTCGTTTCCCTTCGGGGCAGGGGTTACTGGCTTCAGTTGTAAAACGTTGCCTGAAACCCTCAGCCTTTTTATTAAACCCGATGGGATTCACTTTATCAACAGCAAGGCACCTCCCAGTGTTGCGGCTTGACTATCTTTAAAATTCTGGAATGGACTTCAGAAGGCTGTCCGTTTTGGATGGCTGACGCTCGAGGTCCCCTCACTTTTGCACCTTCACTTCCAAAATTCGATTTCACAAGAGCTGCTCGGATTTACAACCGCTGTCTAACCACATAATGCTGTGCCTGTGCTTTGAAAGGAGGGCGAACGGTCACGTACACGGCCGTCCGAAGGTATGCCCATCTAAAAGTACAGTAAAAGGCTGTAATTCTAGCGCTGCGGGTTCCAATGTCATGAAATCGATATGGAAAGACAGAAGGTATGATGGTCAGGTGAGTGCTGAACGCTGAAGTATGACCAGACCACCGATTTGAGACAAAGGGATTGAATGTAAGAGCTTTAAAATGATCTTTCCCAGGCTCCCTAATCATTTCTCACAGCAGCATATGGCTTATTAGGAGTCCATGGGTGAAAACAGACAAGGCGCAGAAAGGTAGACAAACGCGCGTTTTGTCTCCTTTTAACCTGGATTTAAACTTTGAAATGAATCTATGGGGTTGAGGCAAACAAAACAAACCTAAACAAAGACATTAAATCAATCAACTTTGAAGTCTGCTGGACACCAAGTTTTTTCGAAAAATTGTGAGATACCTGTCAAAAAAAACAAACCTGATTAAGTTCTTCACTTCAAAAAAAGCAGATATGAGCTCTTCTCTTAAAAAGAGAAACCTGACTAATTGGATATTTTCACATATTACATCTGTGTCTGTTTATTTCACTTGTACTCTCTGTGTAAATGTCGCTCTGGGTGTAATGGCGTCATGACGACAGTTGGAGTACTGACTAAGGGACTGGACCTCTAACCAGTCAGAAGTGTAGTAAAAAACGGGCCAGTACCGGTTATGGTGGCCTGTGTCGTGTCTCCGGATCCACTAGGGAACAGGGCCTCGCTGTGGGCACCCCCGGCGATGGGGCCATACTTGACCCGGTAACGGTCCACATCTGCCCTGCTATTCGTCCACACCAGGGTGACGCTCTTGTCGGTCTGGTCCAGCGTCTGCAGGTTCTGGGGAGCGTCTAGGTCTGAAAGTCGTAGCACAAGGTTAATAGGGTAGCTAGGAAACCAAACTCGTCACTCGCAGGTTTTTAGGGCCTGCCAAGCAAATTTATAATGACAGAAACCTTATGCTAATTTGTTGTTATTGGACAATTCAATTCAGGGTTACTGTTTTTGTTCCAGTTTGAGGGAAGTAGTTATTTACTAAAATAAATTGTGGGTTGCCAACCCCTCCTATGAAGAAGGGAGGAAAATACACTAACTGAATGCAATTTGTAGATGATGTCGGTGATTTTTTCAGGGAACAGACACATTGTCCTATGTACCATCTAACAGTGAAACATTTTCAAGCAAAGTGACAGTCTACCTGTGACAAAGGTCTCGCGCGCTGGGTCACTGGCTGCCCCGCCCCTCCTGGAGGTCAGAGACAGGTCATATTTGGTGTCAGGCTGCAGGTCGCCCAGGTGGTACTGGGCGTCCGTCGGGGAAAGCTCCACAATACGCCTGTCCGATGGGTCGTCCGTTGGCCCATAGGTCAGAGTCAACCCGTCCACCCGAGCTATGGGCTGGAACCAGGTGACCAGCGCCGTGGAGCCTGTGATGTCACGAACCTCCACCTGGTGGGGGGCATCGATTTCTGGGGGAGAAGAAAGCGTTTGCGGTGGTTATCACCCGTGTTCGTTTTTTGCCTGTCCACTGCAGAGGCGGCAAGAAAGGTGGGATTAGTGACAGTTTTTGACAGTCAGAAAATCAAACATGCTTTGGGTTTCCTATTAAAACGCACTAATCCCAATTTTTCCTTATGTTGGCTTTATTATGGAAATCCTCTCAACTTGTAACGGTGAGAGTGGAGAATAGCACCAGTTAATTT
>JAOVYW010000093.1:2333287-2356528 GCA_025775045.1 Hiodon tergisus | reverse complement strand
CTCTCTCTCTCTCTCTCTCTCTCTCTCTCTCTCTCTCTCTCTCTCTCTCTCTCTCTCTCTCTCTCTCTCTCTCGTGCACATCGCTACTCTCTTGCTCTCTATTAGTTAAATGTATTTTGTGTGTCCGGTCCTCATCAAATCAAGCAACACTTCCTCTAATTGGCTCATAAATAATACAGCAGGGTCTACATTATAATTTCATCAGTGGTAAACATTGCCGAGGCCGTCTGTAAAGAATCCATCCCTCATTAATTTCTTAATTTGGGTAGATGGAACGGGAGGCAGACAAGGGAGGGGATGTTGACGAGGCGGGGTTCGGGGACGAAGTGAGCAAAGTCGGATCACCGCTGGCGGGGAGGGAGGAAGCGAGCGAGCGAGCGATGGTTGAGAATTAAACGCAGAAAAAGAAAAAAACCACGGGAGGAGAAAGACGTCGCTGCTTTTGTTAACAGATGTCAGGAATCTGATCCCAGGATGTCGTCGGTGGCTCCGGCTCAATAAATTGGAGTGAGCGCATGCCTCCTCGACATGCCGGCACACCTTAAACACACACACGCACTCCCACACAGCCCTCGTCACAATCCCACCGCGCCGTCTTTTCTTTTCCACCAACTTTATGAATATTTCATAATGAGAAGCATAAATATTCATTCAAATTGCTTTGCACAGCGGTTATTATCGGCAGGATTTTTTTTTTTTAAGACAAATATCCATTACAAATTCCTGAGATAGATAATCAAACGTGTACACAGTAACACACATGCTCACCAGTGTCGAGCCCACGTAGGTGTGCAGGGGAATACGCAACCCGGGTGAAGCCCGATCGAGCCAGAATGCCTGGTTCTTCCCAGTCCACACAGCGGACTCACAGTATCAAAGCACCAGGGCCGGCACGCGTCCGGGTCAAAGGCACTTTACCACTGCACTTTGGGCCCTCGCATTAATAATGGGGCCAACAGGGGGATTTCTGGGTTATTATATGCCTAATTATGCAGAAAGGAAGAGGGTGCTAACCAGGACCTTCATCTCTCTTTGGGGGGCGGGGCTTATGAGGGCATGCTGCCATTGGTCCATTCACTCCACCTGCCTGACCCTGAGGGACTTTGTGGGACCCGCGACATTCCTCTCAGGAGGGTCATCATCGCTCACTGTCCTGGTGCAACACGGTGATCTGTCAGAGCGGGACAGGGGGTATGATTTCCCCTTACAGTGCTCATTATCATTTCATTTCATGTGGTGACATGCAGCCGTTACTTTCAGATTAGTTCATTATTCTTTCAAAACTCAATAGTACCCGTCTGTGATCTTTGAAAGACATATTAAAGCAACCCTCTCTCGCACAGAATCTAATTATAAAGAGCGCTGAGCACCTCAGCCTTGAAAAGTAAGGTAAAAGCATCTTGGGTGTTTTTGATTTCAGAAACTCAAAGGCACTCCCTCAGTGCTGCTCCTCTCCTAATGCTTAATATCTTCACTATTACAGAGAGATGACAGTTCAGGGAGGCCTGACGCTTCATGTGTGACAAGCCTATCAGAACCGGGGCCCAGGCGGCTAATACTTCAGAGGGTAAGACTAGGGATGGGGAAGTCCCGCCCACCTGGGCCACAGCCGAATTGGTCGGCTACCATTACAGGGGTGTGTCAGTGATGTGTCAGTGATGTATGTCACAGCTATTTCTCCTGGGCTGAGCAGTACGTGGCATAGCGGTTTTGTGACCATCAGGTTGCCGGTTCAAATCCCAGGAGAACGAGCTTTGGTACCCCCCGATGAAACAGCAACCATATTAAATAAATAAATAAATAAATAAATAAATAACTCACTATCGACAACACCCCCTCCCCTCCAGCTTCGCTTCCCTGTCACAGGGGTAGACAGGATCCCAGTTAATTGTGAGCTTAATTAATGTGGCAATAAGAGAACAGCCTGCCCGAGCCCTGGGTACCAGCGAGCATTAGTTCCACACCAGCGACCCTGAACTGGCTTCGCTTTGATTATTGACATCTCACGCTTGTCCTCTTCCATCCTCCTGGTCACAGGCCACTGACCAGCGCCCTCTGGGGAGGGCTGAGGTTCGGGGGAGGGGGGGGGGGGGCAAGTAATACAGTTAGGAGGACAATGTTAACAACCTGATTTAAAACTCCCTTCAGATCTGCCCCTGCGACAGGCCCGGACCCACTTAATTACTACCGGCGAGTCCAAGGATAGCGGGTCCTATGAATATTAACAGCGGGGCTAGGAGGGGGTTGGGACACTCAGGATGAGAAGCCCTCGCTGCGGAGACAAGCCGCTCGTAACCTGCCGCCTCCCAAAACAATCCCTGCGCTCTCCTCACCTGCGGGGGCCTCCTTTCCACTGCGTCTCCCTCACCGAGATAACCGCGCTTTGGTTTAAATGGAGAGATCCATGCATTGCTGCACCTTTTATATTCAAAATCACAGAGGAAGGAAACAATCGATGGCGGGAAATTTGCTTCAGTCTGTGAGGGGTAAAATGAAGTTAAAAAACACACGGGCTACCTTGTGTTCGTTGTCCAGAGTAATGTTCGTAACATTTTGGGGGCTTTAAACGCCCCCCGCTCCAGAAAGAGAAACGCAGGTCTCACCCCAGCGGGTCTCTGCCCAGCTACGTGTAGCATTCCCAAGGAGCCGCTCCTGAACAGTGCGAATTCCCCGTTAGCCACCGCCATCCACACCCCGTTAGCCACGCCATCCACACCCCGTTAGCCACCGCCATCCACACCCCGTTAGCCACCGCCATCCACACCCCGTTAGCCACCGCCAGCATTTTCATCCTTCCCCCCCCACTGCCAGTAATCCCACGTTTCCACATTCGATACAGCTACAACCATCCACCGTCTAGAACACGCAAGATTATCCCACACGATTCAAACATCCACTGTGTATCGCTTGGGACAGGAATGACATACAAATACACATGAATGTCTGTAATATTGGGGGGGTGTAACACCAAATCATTTTACATTTTTTTATTTATTTACAAAAAAGTTAAAATACAAAACTACAAGTAATAGATATTAAACAAATTGTTTCTTTAATGATACAGTCCTCGTAGTTAACTTCACCTTGGCACTGTAGTACAGCATTGGATAGTCATGTAGGTAAGGAGTTAAGGGTTCGACAAGTGACCAGAAAGTCAGGCGAACAGAGGGCTTTAGACCCTGCCAATGTACAAAGTCAGGAGAACAGAGAGGAAAAGGTGTGCGCAAAAACATTGGATAAGTGCATCTCATTAACAATTAACAACATAATCCAACAGATTAGCATACACAAAGGGTGACAAAGTATAACAAACCTTCTACATTAAACAACAATCGTGGGCAGAAAAAACCCGGCACCATACACTTACGTAGCTACATTTATGTTATGCATGTAAACAACATTTGGGACAGCTGAATGGATGTTCTTATCAGAAAAATAGTAAATAACAAAGAATTCCAAACCATATACCATATAAAATTAAATGATCAAAAGTATGGTTAATGTTTCACCCATCAAAAATTTACATAAGATACAAAAACACCCTATCCACTGAGGGGGAAAAAACGGTGGACATGTTTATACGGTTTGTGTGGTATAATGCACGCTAAACACAGCTAACCTCTAACCTTCAACATGCACTGCACCAATCAAAACTGGGAACATTTACTTCAGCATGACATAAACGACGCATGTCTGATGTCAAAATTAATAATACATTTTTAAAAACACAGATTTATTTCCAGGTTGAGGCGGGGATAGAGACCTAAGATCATTACAGTGGCTTTAACATTCCGGTGAGACCCAGCTCCATTTGAAAGCACGTGATAAACATCTGAACCGTGGGAACCCCCCCCCCCCCTTCAGCCTGAAAGCCCCATGGTAAACGCTGATCATCATCATTCGGAGGCGTGAGGGTCGGAGTTAGGGTTTCACCAGCCGGGACTGAGATGACGTGCGGCACTAAGCGACGTAATTGACGGGCCAGCAGCTGGGCTTCATAACACAAAGGCATTTATTCCAATGATTACCACATAATCATAACAAGACAACTGCCTGCGGTGCCCTTTGTTCTTGAAATTTTACTCCGCAGTCCCTGGAGACTTCGATACCAATTATGAAGATGCCCTGCTCATCCCGTCCGCCGTGTAAATCAGAGAATAAGAAGAAACACTGGTTTTTCGTTCAGGCGACACTGCATGGCTTTTTGGTTTTGCAGGTTAATCGTGTCACTGACACGAAACACAACTTTGCGATTACCTGGCTTCCTTTAATAACTACATGGCCAAACTACCAGCAACAGTAGCAGCAGCGGGACAGGAACCCTCCCCACGTCCCACCTGGAGACTCCACAGGAGGTGTAGAGGACAAGAGGAGTAGCGGCTCAGTCCCCCCCCCCCCGCTAACATCGGCGCCTGGGCTGAGGTACAACACCTCCCTCGGCCCGTATTCTCGGATATTAAAAGGGTTAATCGTATTTAACAATCTGCCCTCTAAACCCCCCCCCCCCCTCCCCCGAACCTCCTTAATTAAAATTAGTATCACATCTGCCGTGAGGACCCGTCCCTCATTACTGTGGAATCTCATTAGCACCCAGGCCCTGGGGAAGGCTGAATCGCCTTTAAATGTGTGCGTCTCTCTCTCTCAAGTCAAAACCAAAGCATTTGCCTCTCCGGTCAGCACCTATACCTGAACAGTTCTCCCTGACATCAATTCTCTCCCTGCAGGGAATTTATTAAATGGGTAAGGTTTGGGTAACCCTTGAAAATATGCAGTGTAGCTCTCTAATGCCATTTAAAAACATCACAGTAAGAAAAAGTCTTAGAAGAAGTAGAATTTCTATAAAAAGCTTGTGCGCTTGTGACCTTGCATCTTTGTAAACGCTGGGAGACTGTGCAGGTGGAATCAGAAACCTGCGGGGGTTCCACTCCCAGGCTTTTGACAGTGCTCCCGAATCAGTCCGCCAGTTCCCAACGGGCTGGCTATAAGAGCGGGGAGTCACAGAAGGTGCACGGGCCCTGCAGGATGCGCTTCAGCCAGTCCGGGTCTGGGAAGGAGAGGAGTGAGGGAATTTAAATCCATGTCATTTTATATAGGTTATTATTCATTGGCTGTGCATTATACAGGAGAGCCACGCCCCAGCAGCAGAGCCACACCCACGCCCCAGCAGCAGAGCCACGCCCACGCCATCTTCCCCAAGCACCCTGACCGACTGGAATGTCCGACCAGACACATGCAGGCAAAACAGACCGAATGAGAAGGGTTAGAAAGGCTGTTCACTCACCCTCCGGCATGGGGTGCCTCGCGATGCTGTCCTGCAGGAGGCAGCGTCTGAACCCCAGTGTCTGGCAGGCCTGGTACGTCAGCACACACCTGGAGGAGAGAGGCCCGTCAGATCGCAGAGCGCGCAGTGTTCCCAACCACAGACAAGGTGGAGTAACATAATGGAGTCAGGAAGGGGGAAGGGGTGGCAGGTAATATCAAAGGTGTGAGGGATACTGATATGATACTCCCGTCATTAAATAAACAAATCCAATCAACTGCGCACAGAAGCAGAGGAACGTGGATGGGGAGAGGAACGTGACAAAGGGGGATGAACACGGGGCGTTTCTCACTCTGGTTCTGGGACACCCTGTGCATGCCGTGTTTTAGTCCCAACCTACCTCTTATTTCATTTTAAGTACGCTTAACTCCATTATGTTATGGGCATAGAATATTATCATAGGTATTTTTATTATAGCAAAATATGATTAGAACATTGTTCATTTGTGCCTCATTAGTACTCACTTATGAATTAGAACTCAGGTTAACTGGCATTAGTCTGATCTTAGTCTGACTTATTAACCCAACTAACTAATACCACCATACAATCAGCTAATAAAGGGTTTAATTAGGACAAAAGTCAGCACAGACAGGGTTCCCCAGTGCCAGGATGACCACATGGCAGTGGGTGTAGAGCAAGGGTTGGCAGTACCTGTGCCACATGTGCCCTTTACTGCAGATGGCCTGCTTGCGGTCAGTGAAGGGCAGCACCTCTTTACAAAGACTGCAGTACTCCGGAAAGTTCTGCTTGTAGACCTTCTTGGAGAGGTGACCTATGAGGACCTGAGAAACACACACGCAGCACACGGGGAATTAGTCAGACCGAAAGGGAACTACCCGTTTACAAGGGAATTAAAGGTCCGGTGTGTTATCGGCTTCTTAGAAAACGCGCAGATATTACAACACAGGTTACTCAGTCCCTGCAGAAATCAGTGATCTCGGAATTTGCAGCAGAATTTCTTCCCTCTAGCAGGATTTCCTTCCTCATGCAGAATTCCCTTCCTCGAGCAGAATAACGAATACTCTACAAGGACCATTTCGGCCCACTTTGTTCATTTTACCTGCCCATCATGAACTTTGCTACAAGCAGTTGGTTTGGGTCCCAAAGAATGTAGCTGTAGCGGTAAGCAGTATCTTCAATGACGGCAAGTAGTTAAGACTCATTACTAACATTAGTTCTGGATTTAAAAACATATATACTACCTGTAATGAGAGGGAAACATAATATAATCAATTGAACAAATATCATTTACCATATTTTTAGCATAATTAAAAAAATAAAACCTAGCGTTCCCAAGTATACTATGCCTGTGATGTTCTAAATTAATTGGTTTTGAATTTTAATGGCTTGGTTTACATGCTTTTAAGTATACAAAATGATTTTCCAGGGGACTCAACAACCAAAAAAAAAAGAATGTTGTAGAAAAGCCGGTTGAGGGGAACTCAAGGAGGAGAGTACCACAGAGTGCATACGGAGTAACAAGGCAGGAACCTTGGGATGCGGCCTTACCCGTGCGGCCCTGTCCTCATACGTGGGGTCACTGGTGAGGAAGTCACACAAGCCCCGGGCAGGTATGCTGTTGGTCTCGAGGATGACCGAGCTGTGCAGGTAAACCTCCCCAAGCACCCTCTTCATGTGTTCCCGGGTTAGGTGTGACTCTACAGCCTCGATCCAGGCCACCGTCTCGCTCATCTGCTCCTCCGAGGGCCGGCCTTCCGTCTCCTGCGCCCTGGCCGCCTTGCCGGCTCGCCCCTCGCCGCCCTCCTGATCCTCCTCCTCATCTTCCGCGCCCCCCTGATCCTCCTCTTCCTCATCCTCCTCCTCCTCCTCCTCCTCCCCAACAAACACCTTGGTGCCCTGGTGCGAGGGCTTCCAGCGGGCCTCAGTAGGGGCTTTCTGCAGTGACTGGTGCAGCACGCGGAGCAGGAAGAGCTTGTAGCGCCACAGGTAGGCACAGCCCGAGGCGTGCACCTTGTCGTCCAGCTCTTCCTGCAGGGCCGGTAGGATGCGCTTGTCCCGCAGAACCTTCCAGCGCACCAGGTCCAGCATGTCCGTCTGCCGGAAGAGGTTCTGCACGGGGGACGCCAGCAGCGCCGCCCCCGCCTCATCTGGCGTCTTCAGCGTGACGAACTGCACCTGGTGGTTCTGGCTGACTGGATGCTGGCCTTCGGTTATGCCCTCGGTGGTGGCCAGAGCCAAGTAGGCCCCACTGGGACTGACAGCGAGGCCGTGGGTCCGGCAGCCCGCCACACCCTCAGGCAGGTCGATAGTCTCCTGCCGAAAGCTCACTGCCGTGTCAGTGAAGACAGGCGTCAGCTTCTTGATGGTGCTGTCGGAGGCGCAGGTGAAGATGGCGCCCCCGTGGCGGACAGTTGCCAGGGCGATGATGGGAGTTGCGTGCAGGCCGGTGACGTGCGAGTTGTGCACGTTCAGGCCGGCCTTGGAGATCAGCAGCAGGCACCAGAAGAGGTAGGAGCCGCGGGAGGCCACCACCAGGCTGCAGTTACACTTCTGGTGTGGGTGGAAGAGCGAGACGCACTTGATGCTGTGCACCGGGATCTGGTCTGTTTCCTGCCACAGAACTACAGGCTGCCGCAGGGTGAAGTAGCCCTTGACCGCCTTCAGGTTGACTGGCAGGATCTTGAGCGGCCCAAAGGCGCTGCCCACTATCAGACCGCTCATCTTGCGCCCAGTGTGCTCGTAATCCCACCAGGCGAGAGTGCTGGGCGCAGGCACACCTGATTGGATTGTGCTGCATGATGCGATAGAGTCCTCCCCCAGCACGGGGAGATGGAATTGCCAGATGACCACGTCCCCGTTCTCCATCAGCACAGCCAGCAGCGCCGAGCCAGGGTCCCCAGCCTCGCCGCCGGCCGCCGCTGGCTGGGCAGCGCGCACACTGGACCACTCCATGCGCACAGGACTCTGCATGCGGTACCGTCGCCGTAGCTCGGCATGCTCCTCCAGCGGCCCCAGCGGGGCCTCCGCCCCGGCCAGCGAGTACTCCTTCTCCTCCAGCATCCCGCCGTAGCGCTCAGTCAGGTCTACCACCAGGCTCCACTGCAGACGCCCCGGGCTGCCGTGGACAGTAAGGCGGCCATCCAGTGCCAGCAAGGCCACCAGACAACGGCCATTGGGGTCGCACCCAAGGGGGGACCAGCTGACGTACTTGACACCACGCAGTGGAGGGAGGGCGCCTGCCTCAGGGTTCATCACCCGGTCCATCATGAACGACTGGCTCACAGCTGGGTCCTTGGAGCTGGCCAATTTCTGCTTGGCCTCCCGCACCTCACTCTCCGGACCCACCTGCAAAACAAACAGAAAGTAATAAAGAAATATAAAGCCGAAACATAATGCCGTTAAAAAACAAAAAAAATCGTTTTCTAGTAATGCCAAAAAATGGTTGAAAAACACTTACATTTGCTAGATTCAGAAATTATGGTCAACACTGCAGTCAACAAATTCCCCCAAAACATGTTTACATTTATTGGTAATATTTAATATTTTGCGATCAAACAATCCTATTGCAACCAGTACATAAACGAAAAGATCCAGGCTAACGTCATAATAAATCAGCGAAACGTTTTGTAAACAATTCCAGTCAGCAGTTTACAGTTCCAACACTTCGAGTCAAGAAAGGTCTGAATCTGAAAAAAATCTACTCAAACTTACTAGCAATCATCAAAACAATAATGCAGATACATACCTAAAATATTATTTTAAACACTTGACTCTCGTTTAATTAAAATGCTGTTAATCACGGGCGCGTGCCAATTAGACATTTGTAAACATTACATTAGCATTTCAAATGTGGCAGGTGACTGGCGCGAGGCGTTCCGCGCAGCCCTAGAGATCCTATTACCTTCAACACACAGACTTTGTCCGGCACGGGAATAAAGCTCCGGTGGATGATCAGATCCTGACTGTAGCTGTGAACATCGCACACGATCTCCATGAGCGATATGCCACTTGTACAAGAGGCAGACAATCTGTGGTCTTCAGACCACGATAGCGGTTCCAGGCCGCTGATTGGACTAAGAAGCTTTACAGCGGGTTCTCTCTTAGCAATAGGACCAAGCGCCTTCCAGGGATCCGTATCTGGCTCTGGTTCAGGCCCTGGAACGGCCAGAGGTTCAGGTTCAGCTTCAGCTTCAGGCTCGGGCTCGGGCTCGGGCCCTGATTTGGTCCTAGTTTCCGCATCGTTCGCGTCTGAAGCGCGAGCTGGACTCTTCGCTGCCATCTCCATTACGAAAACAAGAGTCTAGTCTCCAGGAAATTACGACACTGGGGAGGCGTGACATCCTGTGATAGCAGGAAATGTGAGGTGGTAGCTCTTTTTTGGGTCGTTATTGACAACAATCTGTTGTTGTTCATTGATTTATTTATATTGATTACAAAATCCCGAAGATTTTTCTCATAAAAGTGGGTTTATCTGAATGTTTAATGTGTTACGTTGTTATTAAACGCGCAACACAGTGCAGTAATCGTTACCCCTGCCGTGTTGCATGTTGCTCGCATGCACGCGCGCGGTCTACTCTTCGATGTTCTGTTCAACTTTTTAGTATGTTTAACTCTTTTCAAAGGCAAACTTTGAAACTTTTAGGATATTTTAGCAATAGCAGCATATGCTGGATTTCATAATATACAACAATGGCGTATTAGGTAGCCGTTGTAAACAAATTATTTCAAAGCTACTCTTTCTTATTTGTAATGGGTTTCCTTGATATTTAATCGCGATTTGTATTTATTCAAAATTAAATCTTGTTCTTATGTATTTTTGGTCTCGTTTCTCTACGCGTTGGTAGCTAATAGCCATTCATTAATCCTTCATCTCGACTATTAACAACGGTATTAAATCAAGCAATAAAACTTAAAAACACTTTTCAATGAACACAACATTTATTCCGCTACTCTCTATGTAAACCATTTTATCCGTTAACCACATATCTTTGGCCACTTTGTACATTTAAAAAAGTAAAATTCATTATTCTGGTTATTATGAAATTGTTCGTTCAATACACGTGTGAGTTTTGTGATTGGGGAACACTGACTTTGACAGTTAAGGAGGGGAAAGGGGACTACATTCTATTATGTATTAATCCTTGCTGAATTCTTGAAGCTTCACTCCATTTCAGTCACCTTTATCTGCTAAACTTGTGTTGCTAATATAGAGATTTTATTTAATGTACAAACAAAGTGGCCAAAGATGATATGTGATAAACGGATAAAATGGTTTACATAGAGTGTAGCAAAATAAATGTGTTCATTGAAAAGTTTTTTAAAGTCTTATTGCTTGATTTAATACCGCTGATGAAGGTTTACTGAATGTCTTTTATCTCCTAATGCGTAGGACATCGAGAACAAGTTTTAGTATATATATATAAATATGAATAAATAGCAAGGAAGGTTAGCTTTGAAAGAAATACACATCGCGTTCTCCAGCGGAAATTAGCCTACAGTTTATTAACATTAATTTGTGTTTACGACGGCTACGTAAAACTGTATTGTTCTATATTATCAAAGTCACCATATGCTACTATTGCTTAAACATCAGAAAACTTTGTTTTTGCCTTTGAAATGAGTTAAACATACTTAAAAGTTGAACAGAACACCAAAGAGCATACCGCGCGCGTGCACGCGAGCAACATGCCAATCCACGGCAGGGGGGCCGATTTCGGCACAACACCGGAATGTGAACTCGAGATGAAGGTTTAATGAATGGCTATTCACAACAAACGCATAAAGTAACGCACCGCGCGCGTGCACAGGAGCAACATGCCAATCCACGGAAGGGGGACCGATTTCGGCGGAACACCGGTTTATATCCTCGGTGTAGAATATCATCAGATCGTTTTTAAATGTGAAATTTATATTATGAACAATATACCACTGTGAGTGATAGCATTACTCTGCAGATTATCCCCAATATGCGAAATAATATAAATATTTAAAATGGTTATTAAAGGTCATAATGTGTCGCATGACATAACGGTTGTTAGTTATCGACTCCGATCTCATATTGTAAATTAATGCAGAGCTGAGACGCATTTTGGGTCTCATCCCAAAAGGCTACCTGGTCGATTGTTTCCGATTTAGAAAAATAAAAAACCGGGAATCATAATAATTCTGTAAAAGCCTGTGCTGTTTTAAACCCACTGTTAGTCAAAACAAATGGGTATTGTTTCTTAACCACTATGTCTCCAGCATTGATGGGTATTGACCTGTTGATGACCTCCAGCATTTTCTGAGACAGCATGGCCTCCAGGCTGGCGTCAATGTCCAGAATGAATTTGGATCTAGTGCCACTAGGATTGGGACCTGACAGAGGACACCTCTAAAGGAATTTAAGGCCTGATGCTCTTCAGGGCCCTGCTTCAAGGGGACCCTCTTCCTGTTGAGGCGGTGGAAACGGGTGGTAATGTCCCAGGCCGCCAGCCCCCAGAACTCCAAGACTTGCTGGGTATTAGTGGGGTTGGTCTAGGACTTGACAGTTTCCACTTTGTTGAGCTCGGTGGCTATATACCTTAGCCACTGACTTGGTGCCCCACGACGGTCACCAGGAGCATGGTGTCAAGGGCTGCCAACGCCATGTTAAAGACCAGCCTATGGGCTAGGTCTGGGGTGTTGTACAAAAATATCTCATCTAACCTTTACTAATATTTGTAAACTTGCTTCTGAGTTTGTTTTTTTCTTTTTCTATTCTCTGGTTTCATCTGGAATATTGATTGGGTTTTTTTTTTTTTTTAAGAATTGCAAACGAGAAAAATCAACCGTGTGTTGCTATTTTCTGAAATGTCCGAACTGCCCGAAAGCCGACGGAGGTGCCATACGCAGGGATAATGTTACTCCATATACTAAATCGAATGACTGGGAGTGTCGTTGCCATAGAAACGGCGTGACTTTAGTCACGTTCTATGCAATCCCGTTATTGCACCAGCATTAAGGGAAACTTGTTATTTTATGGCAAACTCAATTTCAGTGCATTCTATTGTCAACACACAATGTTGTTGTCATTTACTGTACTTTATTATTTTAAAAGCCCGCAACCCCATCCGCCTCAGGCTATTCCACGCACTACCAGGGGGGCGCGCGCCCCATGGTATTAATTCTGCTGCTCTAGACTGATCGATGTTTCTTAAAAAGTGATGCGTTAAATGGTTTGAGAAAAGATTCTTGAGTTTGCCTTGTTATTTCATTAGTTATATATTTATAGTTAGTAATATAATAAATACTTACAATAACTAAGCTCTTTATTCTTTGTAGGAGTGTGGGTCTGATGACTGTGGTGTAAATCGCTCCATGATATTGTGCGAGAGAGGAGGAAGCAAGTTGATTAAATTGACCAGCGGTGTCGGTGTTGCACAGGTAATCGGAAACTGCTAGACCGGCTCACCGGAACGAGGGGCATGTAAATAATGCTTTTAAGCGGTCTGAATTATTTACCCGTTCCTGTCATTGTGCTTTCTATAAATAGTTAGCGCGCCACTAAATAAAACTAAATACCAACTGTGGCCAGATCTCCGCCCTCAGATAAAGGAAAACGCATACAGGTCTGGGGTCTCCTGGAGACGCCAAATCCACCTTGCGCAGGCACAAACGACGCCTCCAACTTCTCAATGTTGCCACGAGCTGGTGCGTATGCATCTTCGTACCTGAATGTCTTTGCGATTGCCATTGTCAGAACCGATAGTAGCAGTATGGCCGGACACGGTTTTAACGATTGCCTTAAATGCTACTCTGTTTCCGTTACAGAATGAATGAATAAATAAATAGGAACCCTGTAACTTGGTTAGTATGAGACATTAATGTTTCAGTGCACCTCTGTGGGTTCAAAGCGAAGTGCTGTCTCCGGGCAGCATCAGCTTCTTCTCAATTGACCAAATTGTCCATCAGTTTGAAACTATGAGCACGTTATATAGCAAGGAGACACTATACACAATAATTACATTGTAATGAAATATCTAATTAAGTTTAGTACTCAGGTTCATGTTAGTCAGCAAATCTGTTCTGGCAAATAATACACAGTTAGGACTCACTTGAGACAGCGTGACAAGACGTACTTACAATATGTATAGACGTACAATAACAGTGTATATAAATTATCGTATTATTGGTTCTCGATTTTCTAAAATATTTTTCAAGGATTGCTTTTCCTATATGAAAACAGAAGTTGTTGTTTTACATTTATTATTTCCTGCGGTTTGACTTACTCTTTCATATTGAGAAAACACGTTTTGAGACATGAATGAACCTGCGCTTTGGTAACGCCTTTCTTGCGTTCATTTTCCTGCTCTAGCTTCTGCGCTCTGCACGTTGCCCCACAATTGACGCTTCTTTAAATAAATAAATAGTTCCACCCATTTATTTAAATAAATGGTTGGAACTGGTTATTTGCATTTCGTAATAGTCCCCCGCTGGATTGTTTTGATGCATTGTTTATTATACATGATTTTAATCATTTAGTCATACGGACGTTACCGAGGGGACAGCCGCTGCAGCACTTCATGGAGCGCGTGCGATAACTGATATAATCAGAGCAGCCACGTGGCGCGTTGCCTTAAGAGTAAGACTCCTAACCAGCCGGTTTGTGGAGGTGAATCCTTGGGGAGGCCATTGCCGTTGTACCCTTGAGAAAGGTACTTAACCTGAATTCCTTCAGACAAACATCCAGTCTCACAATCTTCTGGGAGCGCAACGCTGCAAGACATGCAAGTCGGCCCGGATAAGGGCGTCTGCGGAGCGAATAAATAATGTAAATAATGTAATCCAATCATAAGGATGATAATGAAATGCATCGAGAGCACAGGGGCGTGCCTGTGCCGGAGTGCTTCCTGTGCTCCTGCGGGACGACGCGCCTGCAGTCAGAGCCGGGCGAGTGAGCAGAGCCCGCACTGTCTGGAGCCGGAGGGGGGTGGGGGGGGGCCCAGAGGAGACTAGCAGTGCCCTACAGGCTGCCACATCAGGGATCTGAAGGCAGCGCTGCCTGCGGGGGAGCCTGCCGCACGGCGCACTTTAGGTGCCGTCAGCTGTGAGCGCATACCTGACAGGTGTTGCTCTCAATCAGAGCCCGGCTGTCTCCTGGCGCTCCGTATCTCCTCGGGCGGGCCTCAGCTCGGGGGATGAGCCGGGATGAGCCCCCGCAATCCTGCAGGTGGCCATCAGAGGCCGCTACGTGAATCACAGGTGGCTGTCGCCCACGCAGACTCCAAATCCTCCCTCGGTGAGAGACCAATGATTTTCTATCAGTGGGACGCATAATTCTTAGGAGGCTATTTTTAGTGAGCAGCGCACAAGCACTCTTGAGTTGCCCTGAAGAAGAAACAAGGTGAAACAAACTCATGCGCTGGAGCAGTACAGAGTGTGCGACTTTTCCCTGCTCTTTTCCTCTTTTCTTCGGACAAACAGTGTGAAATGGAACTATTGGTTTACATCACAGTGCCATCCCTGCCCTGTCATTGTGGGTCAAGTATCTCTTGACATTTTCCGTAAACTTTTTTTATTCTTCAAACTTGCCAACTTGTACTTGGCTGGAAGATGCTGGATGACTTGACTTGTTCACAGTTTAATGATAGAAAGATGCAGCACAATGAAATGTAAATCTGGAATGTCAGCTGGAATATAAGTAAATCTGATGTAAGCTTCCTTTCCACATTTTTCATTTCAGGAATGTTGGTTTACAATAGCAAAACTTTGGTTGTATGAAGTCCCTGGCGAATCAGATGAGCAATACATATTTATGCTTAGTGATAATAGATCAATTATTCATCCTATGTGATGATTAATTAAAAAAGGCCTCAGGTCCTGTGGCAGGTACAGGCTAAGACGCTGTCACCCCCATGTGGGATGCAGAACATTTTTATCTCTCCCTTCGCCCCTTACTATCTGCATTGCCTGTTCCCTGTCCCAGTTTAAGAAAAGCCCAGAAACTGAGCAGGTTCCAAAATACAGCTGTGAGGATGTGGAGTTCCTGGAATTTCAGGACAACCATTGACTTCCCGGGCACATGTGGAGAACGAGCCTGTTGCCACCACAAATCAGGAACCATACACTGGCCCTTTCCTTTTCCCATTCCTGTTTTTGCATATTGTGTGCCAAAATCTGTACCAATTCTATCATACAGCAAGGCCAAATTATTTCCCAGCAAGATGAGACATAAAATTATTTTTTATTAAACACACAGCAGGTGCTCTGTTGGACTTTTAAAATTTGGGGTATAGGATGTTACAAGCTCAAAATATCTTGCTTTACCATTTAGCTGAAACCCTTATCAGGACGATTTACAAGCAATTTTTGGTACAATTTTACACTTCACTTATTTATAGTGCATTGTAAGCAGTTCAGGGTTGATACCTTGCTCAGGAATACAATAGGAGGGTCCCTCCTGGGACTTTAACTTACAAGCCTCAGATCAAAATCCAGTCTTAAGCACTATGTCATCTGCTTCCCTGTTATACTCTTGAGTAAGGCAGCTTACGTAAATATCTTTAGTGAAGATCCAACCGAATAGCCAGGCAAAGTGTAAGACTGTGAGCTGTTTAAGTCCACCTGGCTAAGAATATCTGCTTTGTTAATAAATAATGAAATACTGAACACAGTCGGAGTTACAGGTGTGTCTGTGTACATGCACACGACAACACGCGCGCGTTTACTGCGTTCGTGCAGTGCTCCCCGTTTTAGCTCGAGTGACCATCCCATGCCCTGCTCTTGCCGCCAGGGGGTTGGGAGGGCGTGCCTTGCGGCAATGCCAGGGGCGGGCCGGAAGGCTGGGGGCCCAAGTACAACACTCGCCCCCAGTTTTGGAGAGTGCTAATGGAACTGAACTGGGCTGCCCATATGGCACTTGTGGAACCCAGGGCTCTTGAGGCCGTTGGCACACAAAGTGGCAATCCGCCCACCCACCCTCCCCTTGTTTGATATTAAATAGGACAGGTCCAGGCCAGGACTCGCCCATCCGCGAGGCTGCGTTATGGATGTGTTTGGTAATGGGACAGCATGGTCCGGTCCTGTGGGTCTGCTCCAGTGAAGAGGTCCAGAGCGGAGACACAGCTGTTACAAGTTCAGTTCAGCGGCAATTACTTTTGTAATCCATTTTCTACAAAAGGGTGTAGGAGAAATACTCCCTGCATTGATATTTATCTTTGGTGATAAGTGAACTTTATTGTTAGATTTTTCATTAGCTATTCTTTATTACAAACGATAACTTGCAGGTGATGCCACTCAGGAAACTATTATGAGAACCAACCTTTTTAAAGAATGATAAATGTTATAATAAACCTTGTTTTTTGACTGTCAAATCTTTATCTCTGGAGAACTATTTACTCTGAGGCGAAGGTGAGCACTGGGATAAGGAATAAAAACCTCTTTTAAAATAGGATTCAATTTAATTTGCATTAATAAATTATCATTGAGTAAAAAGAAAAAAAAGGGACAGAACAGCCCTATTGAGAATAGAACTATCAACAAGTCCACTTTTAAAACCATGTTTATTTTGCGTTTCTCCTTTCACAAAAATGTTTTTTGGGGGGAATTTTCTCAAAGAGAGAAAATAGCAAGCTATCAATTTTTAAACATTATGTTCATTTAACAAGGAAGGCGCATGTCTAAACAGGTGTGTTAATGTAAAACGCGAACGTTGAGTTAAAAAATGATACCATGAACCATAATGGTCAGAAAGCATGCTTTTGGATTAGGAAAAAAAGGAAATATAGAGGAAACTAATATTTGGAAAAAATGAACTATAAAAAGATGAAACGCTTGTCTGAGAACCATTGTGGTCCTGTGACTGTAATGAGACACCCTGGAGCGGATTGGTACCACATCCTGGCACCGGTGTCTTTGGGCCTGGAACAAACAGGGAGGAACTGGGCAAAAATGAGGGTGTGAAGAATAGAGCTGAGGTACAGGATTCCAGGGGCTCTGCTCCCCCACAGCGTCTCCCTGCTTTTGTACCAAGCACACAACTGCACACATTAGTTAGAACAGTGAGCCACACAGGCAGAGTAAAATTTAACAAAAAATATCTGTAGGACATCAGCAATTTGTTGTTGTTATTGTGGCTATAAAAAAGAGTAAAAAAGCATGTAAGAGCAGGTAGTTATTGAAGTCAGCAAAAATGCAGCTTCATGAAAGCCTGCCCTGGTTTTCCGGGAATGCTCTTTGTAAAATGTGAGGGCCAGACTGTTAAACAGGTCAGTCCCTTCTCCTCTCCCTCTATCTTCCCAGCCTCCCTGGAACTGGAACAAAAGCACCACCCCAAACTTTCCATTTTATTGGTGACAGCTGCCCTGAAACAAACTCGCGGAGTGAGAGAAATGATGTGTCAGTGGAAGGTCCTTTAGCTCGCACTGCTAATCTGTCACACGCGGTTTGTTGTTTACCGTTTTCTAGCCCGCCGACTGACCGTCACCGCGGCCACACCGTAATGGCAACAGATGCTGACCCGCGGAAGTGTGAATCTTGCCGATTTCCCCCTGCTGCCAACCTGTAAATTACAGCTATCGGGAGTAATTAGACCCGATAAAACCCTTCCAAGCTCCGACCCCCCTCCCTTCAGCCTGGCTGGGACACGAGGAACTGGGACTCAAAATTGCGGAAGGTTGCTGGCACAGTGGCACTGCGCAATCCTACCGTTAACCCCTCTCTGACTCTTTATCAGAAGAAACTCCATAATCTTTCTGGTCCCTACTGGAGTATTCGGACATTCCGTTCCGTGATGATTTTTGTTTTCTATCTGTAGGGTAATAACAGCCTAAACTCATTTTCATACATTTTTACCGATTTACTAGAGCTAAATAGCGAATAGTTGAAATAAACAGTTATAGTTTATTATTTATAGTTACGGCAAGCCTGGAAAGATTTAGTTAGCCTGAAAAAGATGCCATTTAGATGTATCAGCGGAGTCTGATGGGCAGTGTAAATTTTCACTAAATGGCTGACTTCGGGAGTCCAGCGCCACCATTTCAATCTGTTAAATTGTTTAATTAGCAGCTCCCCGTTTGTTCTCGATGTGCCACTTAGGATGAAATTAAATGAAAACTTTCTACCACCTGCCGATCGCAAATTACAAATCTCATACCTCAGACCTGCATGGTCTTTTGTCAGAAGACTACATCCGATCATTTCTGAAATGGTCGGGTTCACGCTATTTGACATTTATTTATAAGTGGGTGATGTTGTTCCCTATAAATATTGGTCTGAGCTACAAAATGGCAAATATCTATGCAGCCTGTGTCAGTGAAAAGCGTAAATAAATTCCACCTAATACAACAGCGCTCTTCCTTCCATTATCAGAAAATATAGCAGGTCTTTTTATTTCAATATACTGAAATTATTCAGTACAGTATTGCAAAGAAACAATAGTTAAGCAGCTTTTTTGTCTATATATTTTACGAAATGTTCTCTCGCAGGTACCCAGTTAGTTTACTGCAAGCGCAGTGTATTATGCAGAGTCTTTCGCCCGTTCCCCCCCCCCCCCCCCCCAAACCCTCTCCAAGTCCCAGCTCTAGTTGGAGAAGAGCAGCAGGGACCTAGGGACACTGGGGTCAGGCCCTGTCTTCTGCGTACCTTTGCAGCTGTGCAAAATCTGCCTGGACGCAGCAACCCGCCATGCCGGGCACGACCTAAAAAACAAACAAACCACAAACAGGGCCGGTGGCTCTTTAAGTAATTCGCCTGGTGCAAAAGGTCACACAGCCAGCCCTTGTCATCCGCCCTCTCTGCTCTCCTCCTCCATCCCTCCGGTGGCCGCTTCCTGGCCATCCGGGCCAATCGCCTTCCTGCGCGCCCCTCCGCCGCCGCCAGTGCGGGGCTACAATCTGTCACCTGGGTGCTGGTGGGCGGGGGGCGGGGGTAGGGGCCACCCCACCGACCGCCTTCCGTACACTGAGGTAATGGCTTCTGGCAGCCTAAGAAAGATGGTAACATGGGATAAATGAAAGATAGGGTGATGGGAGGGGTAAGGGATGTTAGCTTAGAGCCCACTTCCAACCTCAAACTCTCCCTCTGCCCCACTCCCCTCCTAACGCACTCCCACCCTCCAGGGCCCAGTCGCTTTGCGAGATCCTTCAGCGAATAAATGAGTCGTTTTAATCCGACTGACAAGCTGGCATTGCCCAGCTCTGCCCTCCATCTGTACTGGCGGCCAGCGCAGCGGCAGACCCCAGGCAGCCCAATGTGCCAATCCAAGACACAGCTTATCCTGGCTGTAGCTTCAGGGACAGAAGGGATCGAGCTCCATGCAGCATCTCCTCTCTCCATCAAGAGCTATTTATATAATAAAGGGATTAGCATCTTCAAACTTTGATGGATTGCAAAAAAAAGAGAGAGGGAGAGAAGAAATCTGTTCTCTGCTTGGTTTCTTTGTAATAGCTTTTGCACTGAAGGGCAATATCTAGTGCATCCTCTCCATATTGTCAGATCAGAGAGTGTTGCAAAAGAAGTGTTCATCATAAAATAAATTTAAATCTGATGACAGTTGGCCTGAACATACATCAGCGCATAGTGCGCCTTAGCGTGCCCTGGGAGGAAGTTCTGGACCATCCTCAGGCAACCTGAGCAGTCCCTCACATTTGCCATCTGACTGAGCGTGCTTGGTGTTGAACTGTGTCACGTCTTGTCGGATCCGGCTTGCTTGATGTTACATGTGCAGCTCCAGCACTCATTCAACAAATACCTCGGCTTTCTTTCTTAGTCATTGGTCTCTGCTTTCTGGTTATATGTCATCAGCATGTGATTGGTCAGATGACTTGTGCTCATTTTCTCCAACACTTGATTCTCCATTTCTGATGCAAACAACTTAAGAAAGTTCTTATTGTAAATTAGACAACAGATTTGATAAAAGTGAGTGACTTTATCTATGGACCTCATTTCATCTATCTGATTTAGTTGTTTCATATAAATAATGCTTATTTACTTTTGCGCTTTGAGCATTCAATACACTATAGCTACCCTTCAACTTCTGGATACCCCAATATACCTACCATTACCTATATTTAAGATATCATGCTAAACACTAAAGTAGTAGTGTAGACTCTTCAATCTCTGCAATTTCTAAATTGATTTGTCACAGCAGTTTACGGTTATGTTCAATTAGGATTTTAGAACGAACCCTTTACTTTGATTAACTAGGGTTCTGCTCCGATTGACGTTAAGCGTCATTAAAAGAAAATTCTGCGAGCGGCTCGTCTCTCTGGGGATAATTCTGGACTGCTGTCCCACGGTGAGTCAAGGGTATCTGCTGCGTCACAACGTTGCATTCCAGCCTCTCGAAAGGAAAAAGCCAAGTCGCTGGCAAGCGGGGGCCGCTGAACCCTCTGTTCCGTATCCTCGCCCCTCGAAGGTTTCCTGTTTCCCGCATCGGCGCTTTTTCGACCCTTGGCCGGCGTTGTCTGCGTATTTCAGGATTGCATCTCGCCCTCGTTCGATTGTCATGCGCGGTGCCTAATTAAGCGTGTCCGTTTTTTCCTGTCCCCCAGACCGTTCCCTCCGCCCCTCGTTCGCGCATCTTATGGTGGGCTGAGACGTCGTCACAGGTGGAAGAAAGGCAACGGCTCCTCCGCGCTGCGGCTCACAGGATAGCCTCACACTTTTCTCGGCCACACGTTTTTCCCCCTCTGCGTGCTTTTCTGTTTAAACATCCCCCCGCCAATCCAATTTCGGGTTATACCCCGGAACAGAGGTTATGGCTGTTTGATCCAACCTTTCTGCATTTCATGCCAGTTTTGGGCTGTTTTTAATTATTCATTTCGGTATTGTGTATTTGCATGAGACACACTGTGGTGGAGAACCAGACGGTATCTAGATTTGGGATAAAAGCTGCGTCGACACAATTTATTTAACAAAAAAAACAAAAACGCGCATTTATGTAGTGTTCGGGAAGTCCTGATGTATCACTAACAAAATTAATTGGCCGGTTCTTCTTTTAAAATCCCAATTTAATTTTAACCAAAAAGGTTCTTTAGATGTGTAAAAGCAGTCTTTTTCCTTCAGAGTCGCTTCCAACCAAATCCCCGATTGATGGAAAAAGAAAACCAGCTCTTGATTATTTAGGCTGCAGAAAGATTATGACAGCTGGGCAGCATTGAAAGCCAAGATACCCTCGAAATGAAATCATTCATTGACTTATTCAATAAGTAGGTTAATATCTCAAAATTGTATTTAATGTATTATTAAGCGTTAAGGCTGGGGCAGTGTAAGGGGACAGCAAATGTTTTGAAAGCTGCTCATTTGGGGCCAGAACTGAACAAGGGGAGTGGTATCTCTGTGACTGCAGAGCTTGATCTCTGCTAAGGACCCTGCGTGTTATATCCACCTCTTGTGCAAATTCATATTAAACGAGTGCTTTGTAACCAGGCCATCCTTATTATACAGCACCAATTAATACTTAAGTCCGCAAAGCATAACATCCATCTGTCTTTGCTAGTTTTATGTGACGCTACTGGTTGTTCTGCGTTGGCCTTCCTGTCATCTCTGTCGACTCGCTTTTTCACCGGGGTTGTTCTGGGTTCAGGTGTGCAAGGCCTCCGTGTCGCCGCACTCCTATTCGGGCTACTGTGTTTCCAGGACGTAGTGACAGCTGTTACCTGGCTCTGTTGGGCGTCACCTGCCAGACCTAAATCCTAAGGTGGGGATGTTGCAGCCTTGGCCCCGGCCCTGGGTGGGAGCGACGGGGTGAAAGGGGGACGGCGCAGAGCGAAATCCGCTGAACTGCGAGTCCTCCACGGCTGTTTTGGAAGGTGATCCGACTCACCTCTCCAGCGTTTCCAAGGCACGCAGCATGCCAGAGCGAGGCTGACGGATTGCGGCAGCTGCCCAGGGCCCGCCAGCGGGCGCCGTCATGCAGCATCCCTGCCTGCCACCAGGGGGGTGGGGGGTCCAAATCACAGAGATGAACCCACAGCTTGTTTCAGCTCCTCGTGACGGTGGTGGATGCTTACATTACTCCCCCGTCTTGGCAGGACCTGGGGGAAGAAACGAGAGCGTTCCAAACCAGCGGTCCTGCATGGAGTCTGGGATCTGATGCAAGTTTTTACAAGTTTACAAGGATTTTGTCAGGCGACAGGGGTACTAGTGAAACAGGTACAAATACTCTGTTTTAACACATGACTGGAGCTATAGGTGCGCGGTGGGCGTGCTCCGGTGCGTTGCCTGGTGACTGCGGTGTAACAGCTGCCTTGCTCCAGGCTTGTGGTGCAGGTGCAGGAAACGCTGTTAATCTGAGAGCAGACACTGTTCTCCCAACAGTCCCACAATGTTGGCGCTTCCCATATTCCTTTAAGAGTCCGGATGAAGCCGTCAGTCGGGTCTCCATCATGGCGCCGGGTACAAAAATCCCCACCGCGGAGTGCTGATTCCACCGCTGGTCCGCGCATCGCTGCGGTGCTTGCGCGTCACACGGGAGGCCCGTTTACTGAAGCAGTTCAGATGAAGCACGACCGGGGCCTGACAACGGCGTTCGGCCGTCCGCTGCTCCTCCCGACCTCCCTGCAATGGCAGAGGAGAGTCGGCCTTCAGCCGCTACGCCGCACCTGCGTCTCGCGCCACATTGGGTATGGGAACAGAGAGCTGTGTGTTGGTTCCAAAGGCAGGGGTTAAAGACCCACTTAGGCAGACAAAGACAAAGGGGGGGGAATCTCACTTTTCATTACTCGCTGTGGCCAGTCTGTTGGAGTAGAGTGTCCTAGATGTTCCCAGTATAGATAGAAGCATTTTTTAAATAAAAGATCAGTGGGTAATGGTTCTGTCTTTTTTTCCCCCTCCCTCTAACCTTAAACAGTTTCATAATGTAATCTGGATAATCTGTCACTGTCGAACTGTGCTGAAATGTAGCCTGGATGTCACGGTGCAGTAATGTAACTGTCACTGTCGGATAGTATCACAATGTAACCCGGATCCTCTGTCCCTGTCAAACACTGTGGTAATGT
>JAOVYW010000093.1:2303713-2327590 GCA_025775045.1 Hiodon tergisus | reverse complement strand
CACACACACACTCACGCACACACACACAAATCAAACACGCAAACACGCACACATACACACACACACACACACACACAAACTCACACACGCACACACACACGCACACACACACAAATCAAACACACACACACGCACACACACAAATCAAACATGCAAACACACACACACGCACACTCACACACACACACACACATACACTCACACACACACAAATCAAACACGCACACATACACATGCACACGCACACACAACACATATGTGCACACACATTCACACACACGCACAAATCAAACAAGTACACACATAATGAATCCCCTTATTGCACCAGCAAAACTGTGTTTGCTGTTCTCGGCACAAGAACACCTATCCTGGATAACATGTGAAAAACATGTGCTCACCTCTTCACATCACAATATCCTATTCTTGAAGACGCGCCACGCGCCATTGCCAGACTTCACACAAAACTGCGTTAAAAATACATGCATTCCACGTTCCTCATTGCTTATTTATATGATTTCCTCACTCTTTGTTTTTGGGCGACTGGACTCCCTGAGAGTCTCCGCATTGCTCCAGGGTGCAGAAGGGGTTGTCTGAATCTGCTTGACTAGTTGTCTTTTCTGCCCTCTTTCGTGAATTCAGTCCACATTGAAATAGGAAGGAAAGCAGGGCCCAAACGTGGCATGCACCAAGGATGCACGCTGTCCGGGAATGGCAGAGAGGATAATGACTTGTGCCGCATTACAAATTCATATTTCCGTCAGCAGTTGTTTGGGATTGTCGCGCGGGCAAAATCCCATCAGTCAAGGCCTTGAGGCCATCATCATTCAGCAGCTTCATGTCAGGTTGGCAATGTAACGGACACTCCATGACATCTTGTTTGAGCTTCAATGGAATATTATATTTCTCTATCACTCTGTTGAAGTCATTATAATTGCCGGATTTAATCGCAAAATCGGTTGATTTTCTAGCTTCATATTCTGAGAAGCTGGCAACGTGATTGCTCCTGAGTAAGCTGCTGTGCAGTTATTTTGTTTCAGTTATTATTATTATTATTGTTATTATTATTATTAGAACAGGAGGAAAGCTCACGTAACAAATTCACTTTTACAAATAATGATAATGGTATAAATAAACAAATCAATAAATACATTGGTCCTTTAAAGGCCAGACAAACAATAAATAACCAGGGAAGCAGTTTTGTTGCCTTTTGTGAGATAAAAACGCACAACTTGAGATTTCGGAAAAGACCCCATTTTATACATATACAATTATTACAATTATTTACAGTAAAACTTTCAACTTAGGCCAGAACTGAATCAATTGATAAATAGACTTGTTTAAATTTATGCTCCAATGCCATTTTGTTGTATTTTGGTCTCAAAAATGATAACAAAAAACAAAAGTAATAATGCGTTTAGTGATGGCATAGGATATAACTGAACTTATAGGGGGCTTTCCTTCATGCTTAAATCATTTAAGAGTGGATGGTTAAAAAAGGCGCTTAAAAGAGCTCCGTAGCCATTTTTTGGCAATATACAAACAATATGACAAGTTTTTGTTGTGATTTAAGACATATCTTTGGAAAAAACGTCACTATATTTTGTATGGATGTATTTTAATGTTCTGCTTAAAAATACTAAAAGTACATTGAAAGTATAGTTCAGTAACATATATCCGGTTTAATATTGTACTTTAATTTCACTTGTTCCAGTGACACTGAACTGCAAGATACTGGATTTCAAATTTTACGAACAAACCTGATAATGCTCACCTGATCAGCCTTTTTTCATTATTAAAATGAAGATCTATGACAAACATTTTACTTGTAATTGTAAAATCAGCATGAGGCAATACTATTGAATAAGAGAGATAACATTATGTGACTGACTATAATCTCTGACAGATGTTCTGCCTTGCCTGTGAAGCTGTCAATCATTTCTGATCCATGCAGTTTCCAGCCAGTGGTAGGCCCCATGGAGCAGTAAGAGACTGATACCCCTTTCTTACCAAGGCAATTTCCTGCCAACTTTACCATGCAACTTCTTGCCGGTTTTCTTTTGTATCTGAAAGGTATCCAAAAGGTATTGCCAGTAACAATGCCTGTATTTTTATCTCTGTCAACCGAACTAGTGGTAACTAGGGTAATGTTCTGACCACGGGCTTAGTATGAAAGGCAGCCGCAGCGCCAATCCGGCTAAGCGCCAATCGCTCCATAACTTTGACGCTGCGACTCACGATGTTCACTTGTGTGACCCAAAACACAAGGTCTCACAGAGATGATGCCCTTTCTGCTGCTCTTGTTTACCTGCCTGAACACACTGACAGCTTGAATCCAAACATCATTGTCCACTACTAACTTGTCGTGTTTTGATATAATTGCCAAAAAGAATGGAAGTACCGTAAAGCTCGAATGGACAATGGACGGACAGCATGATGAATGAGCTGCTCGGTATCTATGCCTGAAGAAAAGAATGCAGGCCCAAGCGGTACCAGGTGCCACGGAGCCATTTATAAGTAGATTGCCAAAAGACTTGCTGACCGTGGATACACCAATTCAAACAACAGACTATGAGCAATGTCAAATGGTTCACATTTCCACGCTTATAAAGAAAACCACGCCACATCCCACCTCTCAGTGACCGGCTAAAGCCCTGGATATGTTAACGGTGAATACCTGCAAGAGAGAGACAAAATGGGCTCTGTTTGAAACGGGATTGTGCGAGCATGGCCTGATTTTTCTCACAAGCAACATGTCGTATATATCTTGTGTGAAAGCAACATGACAGAGCAACAGGCCCATTTCCCACACCCCATTCTGGGCTGTGGAAGTTGCCAACCTCAGGTTTGTGTACGATGCTATCAATGTTGTGGATGTCTTCTGCATGACATGTGTTTGTTCCACGGAGCCTCCCAAGGGGGATGGGCCGGGGGGTCTCAGTGACAACAACCCTGCAGACAGACCTCAACACCAGGAGGTATTGATTAGATAATCTCTGCCTTATCTAAAAGGTGTGCGGTTTGCATTGTCCCCTGCTGTGGAGGAACACGTTTTTATTTTTTCCAGCTAGGGAATCTTCCTGCTTTCATTGTCTTGGTCTTGTTCTTTCCTCATTTTTTTCAGTTCAAAGGAAAATCACTTTCATTATATGCCTGTAGTGTACTGTAAATCCCTTTGTCCCTCATCTGTGTTCGTAATGGCTGTGATTCTGTAGGGGAAATAACCGCCATGATTTATTTTCCCTCTGCACCACTCAGATAATCTTTTATCATTCCTGCCAAATGCACAGAGGCTAGTGCTGAAATTTATTTGCAGGACATAGCCAAAGGGAAGTCAAAATTTTCTGTTTAAAATAATGTTTAGTTTTTTGCCAATTTCCTCAGCTCTTGGCTTCCCTCTTTTTACAGGTACTTGTGATACTGAACCTAGACAGAATAAGTAGTAGAAGACGCAACTGTTCAGGGGGTCAGAATGACAGATATGGAGCAGCCTTGCACCCCAGTCAAGTGTCCCAATGAGGTGTATCTCTATTAATCTGTAACTACAGATGGGTCACAGAGGTCAAACAAATTGAATTTTAAAAATCGTGTGTGCCTAACAAAATAAGTTGTGTTGGTGTGTTGACAGGGTAAACTCGTGCTGGGTGGGATTCCCGAATTTTTATTTTATTTTCTTTCCCCCGTTAAATGTTTTCTGTTGATTAGTCGGAAAGCACAACGCAGTCACGGAAGCAGGGTTGACAATGAATGCAGCGTAGACACACGAATAAATATCAATTTACAGAGGGCAGGATTCGTATTTGTGCAGATAAATCAGAATTTGCTTGATAATTTCAGACGTTATAAGCGACACGTGAGTTACGTCTTTCTAAAATTACGAGACGTGAAGTAAACCATATCTTGAACTAGTTCTGTAAATGCGTTGACATCGGTAAATAAAACTAAAATTATGTGCAATTAAATTGTATCATTGGCAGTAGAAAAATTGTAGGACGATTAAATAAAAACTGTAATCGAGTTAACAAAATTGAGACAAATGTGTATATTTCTTGAACATTCACACACACACATATATATATTTCTGACCTCGCTGTAAAAGATAGGCTATATCTAATCTGATACAAAAACTACACCAGTTAAAATTCTTGATTAAAAATTAAAACCAACACTTGTCGAAATCCTAGCAGGATATATATTGATTAACACTATCTAGACTATGTAGTTGATGATTCCGTGGTGGCTGCGTTATTAATGGGCACGAGGATCCCGCGTTTTGTTTTTATTTTTTATTGGTTTTATAAGGTTTATATCTGGGATTAGTTGTTCGATCCAGACAACAAAGCTCGTGAGCACAGAATGTATTAGTTCTCAAAGACCTAATCTGTCCGTTTTTTTAAATAATAAAATAAATCCGATTAGAAAAACAGATACTGAACTTGTTATTAAAAATAAATAATTCCGATTTAATTAGAAATGACAATATTTCGAAAAGACCAAAAACATATATTTTTTAATTGAAAATTTCTGAAGATCCTAACGCTTCACTCTATTGGCTGCTAAAAGACACCGGGTGAAAATTTTGCAAGTAGCGCTATGATTGACTCCTAATTTGATTTGAAGACTGTTTTGTTTGGTTTTATTCTGAGTCAATGAGATTAATCAGAGTCGCTGATCCTTTGGGTTTAAGATTCTCTGGGTTGTGTTTTTGTTTGTCGGGCTCAGTGAGGCTCTGTCCGCACTTCATTAACCCTGAGCCGGGGACAATCCGTCGTAAGAGCCGAGGGATTTTCCAGAATCTTTTCACATGCAAAATCTCCGCTACCTCCAACAAGACATGCGATCTTTCTTTTAATCAGATCCGTATTTCGCAAGAAAATCCCCTTTCATTAATATCAAGGGGTCATCATCCTCATTTGAATCGGACACAGATACTTGTGATACTACTTTTGAATCATTTGATGGTTTGTTTCACCTTCTGTTATGGGAATAGGATAGAAATCCAATGATCTTTTTTCCCACAAAAAAAAAAACAAAAACAATTTAAGGTTTAGATTGTTTTAAAATTGTTTTTATAAATAAAGGCATATCTATACAGCAGTATATCTAAATGTAATCAACTATGAAGCGTTACATAGTACGTTATTGTCAAGTTCCAACTTGACTGAATCCGAGGCCTGGGGGTAGCAGGTCTAGGATACAATGAATGACGCAGATTTTGCTGCGAGGGACGGATGGTCATGCCATTATCGACTTTCAATTAATATCTATTAAAGTAATTTGTATAATCGTTCGAATCCCATTCTCAAGCCGTGTCAGTCGGAACCCGCTAAACACCATCGAAGATAGTTTTAAAATCAGACTGTAGCGAATGGGGAGGGGTATTGCGGCGCCGCTGACCAGCTGTCCTCGAGCTTGATCCAGCCTAGAGTCAGCCTCGCCCGGTCACCAGCTGTTGGAGCCGTGTCTGGGACCATAAAAGCGACATATAGTAAGACTAAGGAGGTACCAATCCATGTCAAAATGGAGTCATTTAGGACACTTCAATAATAACAGACTTCGAGAATATATTCATAGTTCATCAATTTATTGTTCACGCAAAACTAATAAAATGGAGTTCCGTGCTGAAAGTGAGGCGATAGGTCAGTATTAGGCTATAGTCCATTGCTTAGTCACGAATGTATTTTTTCAGTACCGCTTCTCTCTATTGTTACATGCGCAGAAGCGGTCGCTTCGTGTTTGGAGCGTTGTCAGTCGTTGGTTTGGCCAAAGTAAAGAGAAAAAACTTAATTGGGAATTTTAGTTCAATATGAGGAAGTGCTATGAACTTCTCTAAATGGGTTGGCATTGTAATTATGGTACCTCGGTATTTCTTTCCGTGGACATTCATTGGATGAAATTGTAATATTTGTCTAATTGTAGAATATTTAGCATTAGAAATGGAGGTATAAAAGCTCTCTTCCAGTGACATGTTTGTAAGGTAGCCTCATATTTCGGTATTTAAAATAATTGCGTAAAAGTAAAATTTACTTTTTCCACGAAGAAGCTTTACCAAACGTTAGTTTTCTCAATTTTAACTGCCATGTGCACAAAAAGCTTTTGATAAGCCTGCAATCCTTTTTGAAAGGTTAACCTGACTAAAAAAAATCTTATCGCTGAAATACTCCTCTTATTAACTTTTATTTGGCTTGACAAATTAAATTCGCTGTGCTATTCAAATAGTGCGGCGGTTGAAGAGTGTGTTCGACAGAACTGTTTCAAATTATTTAAACACATTTCTTTTAAATTGAAATTTTTTTTTTTTTGTGAATCCTGTGATGATTTTGCTTACTGATGAAACATTTGTGCACTTAACTTATCATCGCTTCTTTAAAAACCGCAGTGTACCAATATAATGCAAATTAGGTTTAAATGGTAGTTATAACTTGTATTGTATAGCTAAACAATGAATGCAACAATCTTTTGTTCTGTAATTTCAGTATTACTTGATTATTTATAAATGGTTTTATGTGTCATGAAAATAACTAAGCTAAATTTAGATTACGCACAGTCGTTTTTTTTTTTTTTTTCCAAATTGGTGCTCCGCTATGGTTACTGCAGAATTTAAAAAAAAGTATCAAAGACCGAAGGTTATTTGTTTTGCCCTCGTCTCGTGTCTTTATTATTATTCCCTCAGCATCAAGTTCACGATAATAATTAATAATAGAATTATAATACCAAATGTAATCTAAGATACGTATGTATATAGATGTTGAATGTACAATAAGAAAATTAACGACGCCACAATTAAAAACTTGAGAGATGTCAAACTGCGAAAAGTATTTATAAAACGTGTTATTAGGCTGTAGGCCGTTACGCCTGTTTTCCGCTCCCGACTGAATCGCTTCGACTTTTTCCTGTTCGGATCACCACCTGTTCTATGTGCTTGACATCATTATGCAGCGTTCGCACGTTAAGAATTGGATTTCGGACATTTCTGGATTAAATTATTCCCCCTCATCCTAATGGTATATTTTAAGTGTTGGTCGATCTATACCCGTTATAGGATATTGTTTCAGGTATTTTCATTTAATTGTACAACTTTAATGTATATTTTAAATGTAACGTTGTAAGGTTTGTTTTCCAAACCATGCATGATACCAGATGTATGAAACAAACTAAAACGGCACAATACAGTAAAAGAATCCAATTTATTTGAGGTAAAGATTTTTTCTTTGGAATTAATATTGTCAATGAATATACTGCGAGATAGATGCGTTTACCTTAATAGTTTTCGTGGTATTTGCCCCGTTTGATCGTTTTTACTGTGTGGCAAACTTCTGGCTGCGCACACAATTCTCCACAGAGCGAGTCCGTGGTCAGTTCTGTTGTAATAATAAAGTGCAGCTTAATTCATAATTGTTTTTACACATTGTGTTTTTATGTTTGTTTGTGTTTTTTGTGTCTTCATTTTGTTAAATACTTGAGGAATTAAAATGTAGTATTCTACGTTTGCATTACATGGGCTTCTGTGCTAGAAATTAACGTTACATTTTTAGATTCTGATACAGTCGGTTATTTACTGTAAGAACTTTATTTGAACATTTGAAAAAGTAATCGTCTTGTAATACTCCCCCGTAGTTCCGTTTCAATTGAACAATTAGGGGAAACAAGTTCATTTGTGCCAACACAGGGTGAATCTAAAAATAATCCATAAATACGAGAACCACTTTACAACATGAGCCGTTTCACAAGCTAATATTGGCAATGCACATTTCCACCAAAAAGTTAAAATGTTGTTTCTGGGTTTTTATATAAAATAAATAATAAAACCCCTGCATCGTCTGTTGACTGTTGATTCAACAGGCTTTCAACAGGCAGATCGGCAACAGACCGATCCTTTGCTTGATCAACTGCTGGGGTTCGAATTCATGATCAGGTCAAAGATCTGTTTTAACACTTAAGAAGTTAATTGTGATATCTCATTATGCCTATGTACAACGAAAGTGCATGTAGTCCTTGCGAACATAGCTTATTATGCAAACTATAAATTTTATCGTTGTTTGTTTATCTGTTTGAAATATACAATCATTCATAATTATGTACTACGATGTAAGTACAGATTTTGGTCTGTGACAATTGTTATGTGTGTATAACCTAATGGTTTTCCTAATCAATAACCCACGAAATTTTATCTGACCTATTTCCCCATGCTAAAATATGTTTTTTTTTTTTTTTTTTTTTTAAATGTCTTAATGTTTTTTAAACACGGGAACGCTGTTTTTATCTAAACCTGAACTACAGGTTTGAAAGTCTTCCCATGAAATTTTATACTCGTGTTTTTAGCCTCGGATAAAAGTGTTGATGTTTTTTTAGCAATTGTTATAAAGGTAACGAGAAATGCGCAGATAAAAAGTACACAAAGAAAGATCTTTTAAAATATATTAAAAATATTCTTATTTACACTTCTATTGGTTTGTTTTTATTTTGTATAAATTAAATGAACAATACTGCTTTGAAAATAAGACAAAAAATGCGATGTTTGAGAAAATGTTTTTTTTTTCATGTTAATGCCAAAGATGACGAAAGAATGTATATATTTAAAAAATAAACTAAATTTTCTTTTAGTTCAGAGTGAATCCTATTTTGTCTTTGCTGTTTATGTCCATAGTTATTAATATTATTATTATTAATATTTTTATTTATTATTATGAGTAGTTGTAATAGTATTTGTAGTAATTTTTAGTATTAGTATTGTGGTGGCGGTGGCGGTGGCGGTTATTAATAACAATAATATTAAAAACTTGTCGCCTGAAATTGGTTTGTCTTAGGAACATCTTAACATAAGCTTAGGCTTGTAATTGACTTGAGTTATTAAAGTGCTATTACCGCCCCATTAGTCCCGTTGATTCTTGTAAGCATTTAGTGCCAACAGTATTTCTGCTTCTTTAGAGAAACTGCTGTCTAAATGAATTGTTGAAAACCTATGTTTAGGTTGTAAACGGAGGCTTTCAGAGGCAAAAAAAAAAAAAACTACAAAATGATTAAATAAATATTTAAAATAAATAACTAGTATCAGCAGGTTTAACCTATCGACTCAGTATTCCCACGTAAATTTCGTTGTGGCTATTTATGATATATTTCTCTACATATCACAATTTAAAAGTCGCTCCATTCGTTTGTCCACGTAGATTACAGTTTCAGTTTTCTTGTGTGGTTTTTTTTCTCTTTCTTTTTTAATGAAGTCCCGTTGATCCGTCTCATCGCTGCTGCGTTGCCCGGGAAAGCACTCCCGGTATGGTAGGGAGAGGCGGTGGCGGCTCGCTGCCTCCTTGCAGACTATGCAGAAGTATTCGAGGAACAAGAGGTCTTTGCAGAGCAGGAGGCGGCGCAGAAGGTCCTCTGTACAAATACAACGCGGCTCCCGGATCTAGGTTTGAAACCAGACTTTGAGGGTAGAAATACGGCGATGGAAACATTCTTTGCAGGGCAGAATAATTCCCAGCTTCCGCTAACAGTTCGAGTCCAACGGCTGTCTGTCGCTTCCACTTCGTCCTTTTTTTTTGGAGGAAAATGCAGCATATCAATACAAACACTACTCAGACATTGTGTACGTTTGAAGTTACAGTACTACAATAAAACTAGTATCATAGCCCCGCAAATGCTATCCCCCACAAAAAAGAAAAATACAACCATCAATTAATTCTAGATTCATGGTGATGCCATTCTCTAATCAGTGAATGGAGAGCTCAGTTCGTATAATTGTGATCGTATTTTTTTACATAGGCTATTGGTTCATGTATAACCCAGTTTCTGAATCATATCTATAGAACATTTAAATGGCCAAACGTCACAGTCAATGACAGTCAACTTTGAGCGGCGGATTAAGTCATTACGACCATCGCTGGTTTAAAATAGGGATGCAAACATCACCAGGGATAAACGCGAACAGTCTATCCCGCACATGCAAAGAAAATGAATATACAGTTTATGTTAGACACACAGCTCATATGCCCAATATTGGAATCAGGAGATTCAGAAAAACGGGTGTATTTAACAGAAAGTTGTCAATACACAAAGGGTTTGTAGGGGGGTCTTTTCCGGGACGTTTGTTCCTATGGTTTATTTAATAAAACTATAGCGACGGTTCGTCCTTTATTCATAGCAAACGTTATCCTCTCTTGTCACATTGTCCCAGACAGTTGAAAGCCATTCTTGCAGGTAAATAATTCATTTTTATAATAATTGTGTAATTATAAGAAGGTTGATGAATAATTCATACGGTATGCAGTAATTTATTATTCATGTCGAAATGTGTTGTGCTTTTATATTTATTTCATGACGTTTTGCTGAATGAATGTCTCTACTTAATCTGATGTATATAAATATAAAATTGATTATTTTTAGTGGTTTGTTTATCCTAATAACCCATTCCGATGTTTGCATTTTTCTTATTTCCATCTTGGTGTATCTAGTAGTATTTCCTTCCTTTTAAGTTATTTCAAAATATCTTATCAAGCCATCCACTTGCGTTTAATATTATATATATTTTACATCGTTTGTTATTTTTTAAAATCGAATGATTAAATTCAAAATGATTTCATGTGTGATAATCGTTACCTTTTAAGTATCTGTTCAAATCGCGTAAAATTTATATTTAGCGCGTTTAAATGAGGAGCTAGCAGTCTCCCTTATCTCCACTAATCCGTAGTGTAGAGAGAGCATTGCGCTCCTGTCCATCTAACAGCTGTTGTGCGTTACCCCCTCAACCCACCCTCCCCTGAATCCTTGATGTACATCTGCAACTGGTGCATGGCGAGAAAAAGAGACATACGACCGATGGTCTCGGAGCAAGACTGATTCGATTCATGATTAGTGGTTAGCTCATGGCAACGGGTTTCCGCTGTGACAACTGACTTGCGTGCTTCCCGTCTTCTGCCAGTGGTTGAAAAGTAGAGATAGAGCCAGTTAATGTATGATGAGTAAGTATCAAATCTATATATACCAGTCGCTTGTCGTGGGAAATACTTACGATTGAGGTTAAAATTAATATTGTTATTGAGACCAAAATTCAACTTAAAGACATGCGCCATTAAATTTGGGCAAAACTATTTATTTTTAAATATGAGTCAGTTCGGGCCTAAGTCAAAAAAGTTATTCGTTAGTATAGTCATTATTGCCTCGTCAGTTTATTGTTTAAATAGCGTGTTTTTTAATTCCATACATTAATTCCGTTTCCCAAGTTTTTATCACTAAATGACTTGTAAAAGACACTGTAAGTGAATGTTTAACTATTTATTTATTTATTTATTTATTTATTTATTTATTTATTTTAAGGTGACCGTGGAAGCAGACGACGTAAGCTTACCTCCTGTTCTGGTACCACGTTTTGACCTGAGTGTCGCTGAGGTTGAGCGAAGCCGCCAGTTCCATCCGGTCCTGCACGCTCAGATACTTCTGCCGCTCGAAGCTGCGCTCCAGCTGAGCCAGTTGATGGTCAGTGAAGGCGGTTCGGGCCTTCCGTGGCTTCTTGAGCCGGACCTGTGGGCTATCTCTGCTGCTTGAGATCTCCCTGTCTCCCTCCTCTTTCACTGAAACCAAAACGACAGGCTCAGGCAGTTGCAAAGACAACCAAGTATTTTAAATTCTGGACAAAATAAAAAGACGACGAACCAATAATGTACTGGCTGTTCAATCTTGCAGCCGTCGCGTTTGTCGGTAACTTTGACTAACTTCCAAATTACATTCTACTGACTATAATGAGATCGGTGGTCATCGTAATTAGAGAAATTTCCCCCAAAAAACTGTTACTGATAAATAGCGATTCCAGCAATAAATACGTAGCCTTCATATTTTACTGTTTTCAGGATTTGTGGCTTTAAATAATATCTCAAATATGATATAAAAAATACATTGCATTACAAAAAATTACAGTACCTTTAATGTTTACTCTGCATTTACTGGTTCGTCTTAAGCAGACATGGGACTATTGGTAAACGTGGTTTGTTCAGACCGATATCAAATTGGTCTGTACACCGCTTAATTATTTGTTTTTGTTTTTTGCGATGCGTAGTTTATTCCTGAAACTTCCTGTAAAACCGATAAATATAACCCCCCTTTAAACTATACCCAAAACACGATGACGCAAGGAGGTTTGTCCATCGAATAGCTGAGTGGTCTCTCAAGGAGCACAATAATCCGGTTAATTAAACCACAATGGATATAAACCTTTCAACTGGGGTTGAAGAAATTTACATACTTGAGAATAAGTAAGAAATAAAGAGCGGCCAAGAACTTGGCGTTACCAAATTGTATTAGCTGAGGGACAAAGTGAACAAATCCTTTAAAATATTGCGAGGCAGAACTTCTGGGGTCACGTTTGCAAAAGTTTTGCTGCTGGGTTGACAAATTAGATATTGCGGGATATTTACGCACATTGAGACGCGTAAACGCTACACACATTACAAAAACCTCGGCGTTTTCCAGTGTGTAATTTATTGGTACTGACTGACGCTGCCATTAGCCAATAAATATAAAATATGGCCTATAAAGCCAATTACTGAATTTGTGTTACGCTTACGCTCCCTTCGTTTAGTTCATAATGCTAAACCGTTGAAACACTGAACTCGGGAGTTTTGAAATAACTTGTATAGCTAGGAACAAAAGGCCAAGGAAAAAATTATTTGGTTATTGTTTATTGGCTATAAATTAAATATTTTTTGTCCGAAGGACGCTATTTTATGTTATGCTATAGCATGGTACATAGTATACCTTTAAGTGTATTGGCATTATAAATTATTGTATTACGCGTCCATTTGTGGGATGTTGGGAATTAATATACATTAAAATGATTTTTAAAAAAAAGAAGTTATTTCTTTAGTTAAAATGTGAAATTCTTTCGTTAGTTCTTTATTGATTTGGAATGCTGTGTCGCTTTCATGTAAAAGCACAAATGAGTAGGCCAACTTTTGGATACCTTATTAATTTTTAATTAAGGCTATATTAGTGGTTCTGTTTTTAACATCAAAACGTAATCTTAGCGATTGGCTCGGTCTGGGGGGTTACTCCAGATATTTTACTCATATTTTACAGATATTTTAATTCTATATGCTACCCTGTAAAATACCAACTTTTCATTGTAAAATACCAACTTTAATTTTCCACTACTTCGGGTTATTGTTTGCTGTTGTTATATTGAGTATGAAATGTTACATCGTTGAGGTTGTTATTCTGATAAACTAATAAATAATGTCCAGCTTTTTAATTTTCATGTGCTTTAAGTTTACGGGCGATTAATGGCGATTCTTTTGTTTAGGCGTGATAATGTATTAATTAATAATATCCACAATTTTTTTTTTAAACGGTGACGTTTATGGAATAGTATTTAAAAATTACTTTCTAATTACGTTCAGTTTTATAATTGACAAGTAAAAATACAGTTTATTTACATTTAATTATGACCTTTGGGTTTCAACGGTGATAAATAAAACAAAAGCTTTTTGAAGTATTTTATGAATGGATGCTCACCTTTGTATTCGCTGTCTGAGGAAGAGTTGCTGTGAATTTTGTCCATGAAGTCGTCTGTAATTTTGGACGTGAGTCGGCCAGTTTCTTGAGCTGGCTGCCCATTACTAGAATAAGGGGCACAGGCGGCGAGCGGCTTGCAGTCTGCCAGAATGTCTCTAATGAGGAAGGATGAAGTGACTGTCCGCGGCTGGGAGCCGGCGGAGCTCTGTCCATGCTGTAGATGGGACTGCAGCGCGAGAGATTGACCTTGCCTCTGGGCTGCCTCATCGACACACTCCCGCCGCGGGGAAGGGGGAGACGAGCAAGCGCTCTCTAGGTCGGACCTCGGGCTGAACTCCAGAGGAGATCTGCATTCACCCATCAAACTGTCCCCTTTCGAAATGATTGGACTTCCAGGTCTGTGAGAAAGTAAAGAGTCAATCCCAAAACTGGACCCGTTGATGGATGGCTCCATTTCAAACCTGCACAGAAGTGTTCTTCGCGTCCTGTTTTAAACTAACATTTGTATTCGGCAACTTTAGCTTGAAGCGCAATCGCCAAGATGAAGCAAAACTGTAAGAAAAATCCAAGTATAAAACAGAAAATGTGTCCACAAAAGATTTCTTGTCACACCAGATAATTTTTAATCTTTCATAACAAAAAACACTTCGTGTCCTTAAACTTCGCCGTAATTTAAAAAACGATTCTGTTTTGTTTTAGGCAATCTACTTTTCGAAAAAAAAAAAAAAAAGCTCAGCTTGAAGGCATTCTCCTATCACTAGTTTAATTCATTTTTGAAATACTATGCATACTATTTAAGCAATTGAAATTTCTAATAGCCACTATTTACCCCCATACATAAACAATATTGCACAAATATTACATGGAACGAAAAACTACAGTACCGCAGACAATCCGGCTAGTTAGTTTCAGCACCACGGACAGACACACTGGCGAATTCGGGACCTGCGCAGGACTGCGAAGGAAACCTCGGAAAATCAATTGTCGGAAAATGGATCTGATCAAATGTAGTTTTCTGCAGCTCGCTTAGCGTCTACCAATGACAAGAACATTCTGTCACCGTGAATGGGTGCAGTACCAGACCCGGAACAGTTGAACAGTGTAGAGAAAATTAGGCGAGAAATAGCGTATAGCAGATAAATGATACAGCAGGTTAAACACGGACATCAAGTAACGGTTATCGGAAGGAAAAAATCACTGAAAAATGAACTTCAAGAGCTATGTTTTAAAGGTGTCCCGGCAACGTGCGTCCCCAGCGGCAAGCTTCCATTGGCTGAGATGGCTTTTTTGGGGTGATGACTGGCTCGCGAAAAGAAACTGGACACCCCTCCCTCTACATGCCAACCCTCCTCCTTCCTTCACTTTGATTAAAAGAGACACTGAATTCATTACGAGACCTAGATCCAACTGTTTACAGGCAATTTTCACACTGTTTGCTTTCATTACATCATTGATGAAGCTTATAATGGGGTTATTGTGAGAAGGGAATGGTCTCTTTCTTCTCTCCCTTCTTTAAGTCTGCACTTAGTCTAAACTTGACAGATTCCCTACATTGTGGGCACTTTTCCACCATTGTCTTGTCGTGTTAATTGTAGAATTGCATCGTTTTTGCGCGCCAGGGATTTTTTTAGATGGTAAGTCTCTAACGATACCTTTGTAATTGACTCAACGCAAATAAAAAAATACTTCAGGTTAATTTCTGGTACAATATTCGGTCTTTTTTCGACACGAATTTTCTTTAGACGAGTTATATTTACGCTTAAATGTAGGCCTACTTATTTATAAACAGCGGTTAATTCGGAGACCGGTTAAACTACACTACCTTTCACCGTTAATCCGCAGCATGCAATTTTATAGCGTTAAAAAGTGAACTGTGTCTCTTGGAAATTTATTCCTTTTAATTGGTTTTAAAATGCTTGTGTTTTGGAATTTTTCTTCTACTTCTTATAAATGTAATTTTAAACCCTTTAACCCGCTACTTACTCGAATTCATCCAAAGCTATTTGGACTTTAACCCAACATTTACCCGATTTATGCCTTTCTACAGGCGACAGAGCGTTGCCTTTTTTCAATAACGTTTACCCCCTTAAAAGTACCTACTGATCATGTATTCAATGCTAATGAGCAGTAATAGCAGGGAAACGTTTACTGAAAAGATAGCTTGGCACACAACCGCTCCATGAAAAAAAAAAAAAAACTATTGTCTTTCCTTTCGCATATATTTTTTTAACAGTTTGCCCTGTATAACTCCCCTACAGACCCTTTTAATCGAACACCCCATGTAAACACCAGATTGGAGGCGCTTTTCCTTTGCAGACACCGGCAGGTTAGTGAAACGTTCTCCTCTCCCATGGGGTCCCAGCTCGGCTGCAAGCTGTCACATCGAGGCGGGGACATAGGGGCAAGACATACCCTCTCGCGCTACACAGAGGCACGTATACAGAGGCTTGGATTCCTGGTTGATCTATCTCACAACTACAGTTGGGGCCCAATTCTAACAAAAAAAAGGTTTAATTACAATTTCTAGTTAAATATAGTTAATTTTCCTTAGCATTAATTGTTTGATTATAATGACTCTGCAATCAGTTGCATTGTGTGATTAAACAAACTTAGAAATGTATCACATGTCTTAATCAGTAGGCCATATCATATTGTGTATATTGTCTGCATCTAAGACCTTAATTTAGAAAAACGAATTCTAATTTTCCTGAAATATTGTTAATAAATACAATTGTGTTATTTGTTCATAGTGAACTTGGCAAAGCAGTTATCTATCCAATCATTGTGCATGCTGGTAAAGTTAACCGTGGATTTTCTGTCGTTACTTTGATCCATTATTTCTTTTATAAATGCAAAACAACCGACAAGTAGGCCTACATGTAACAGTCTATGGTGACAAAAATAAATGCTTGCTTTTTTTTGCGTGCAAATTATTTAACAGATTGAAGTGTCAGGGCTATAATTTAATTTAAGAATCCTACCTCTGCCCCTACCCTACACTCTCCTCTGTTCCACTCGTCCTGGCTCTAGTGGCTCTGGTAGGTTTGCATAGCTTCCAGTGGTGCATTGCATTTGCACATAGTACCCCTGCCCCTGCCCTACGCCAGCGATGCCCCATTATTTTTCCTACCAGCTGGCACACGCCTTCCTCGGTGTCCAATTTGCGGACGGCCTCAACTGCGAGGGTAGTTTGATGGGGGAACATGCCTTGCCCCCTTTCCAGAGAGTCCTGCCTTGACAAGTGTCTGGTCAGGGGAGATGGGGTGTTTAGCTAATGGCGCGGTTGTGTCAGCTGAGCGGATGGACAGGCCCCTGATGAATGAATGTGAGACAGAGACACCTCAGGCGTGCATGCATGTGAAAGTGTGAGTGTGTGTGTGAAAGTGTGAGTGTGTGGTGTGTGTCTGTGTGTGTTTGTGCTCACGTGTGTGTGTGTGTGTGTGTGTGTGTGTGTTTGTGTGTGTCAAGTGTCCCGAGCCCTCAGATTGCAGGAGGTGAGCTCTTCTTCTGAGCAGGTTCAGCAAGGGTCTAGTCCGCACCTCATTAACGCCAGGGTCCTGTGCAACAGCATATCTTCCAAAGCAGTGTGAGCCAGCTAGGACATGTTTGTGCATGTTAGTCTGGTGGAGATTCAAGGCAGACTTTTGTGGTAAATTCCAGTCATAGAGTCACAGGAACTGGCAAAAGTTTTTGCACCAGTGTCTATCACTGCCAGTTAGTGTGCTTGCAATTCCCTCCAGTCATACTAGATGGCCCAGCCTAAGGCGTATTTGCATACATTTTACCTGAAAGAGGATTCTTTCCCCTTTTTTCTTAAGGACATTAAGTTAAATAATGGTGAATGCACCAGCTAAGATTTTTAGAGGTTGTGGTGCAGAAGTATAGATTTGGTATACAATAAAGAATAAAATTCAGAAAATGAAAAAGTAAAAAAACTAAACAAGTTCTGGTGTGGGGGAATCATTCATGGGCTTAGTAGGTCAACAGTGTGGGATAGGTCTACATCTGCAAGATAATACACCTGCTACATGTTACATCTGAAGACGGACTAGGGCGTGCTTCGGACTAAGAGCAGCGTATTCCATCAGTCTATTGCAAACAGATATGATCTTTTTCTTTAGACTTTTAGACTCCAAGCATTACATGTGATGTATAAAAGGTTTATTTATGAGGAAAAAAGAATAATAATAATAATAATAACTAACAAACATATATATTTTTTAATTTTTTAATTTTTTAAATAGCCTTTCATATCCAAATATTAAAATTAGAATGAAAAATGAGATGACAACAGAATGCCAACAAAAAAGGTGTTTTTAAAAACAGATTCAGAATCGCAGCTCTCGGCAGGAGATGGATAGGAGGAAAAAGCTGTACGCCGTTTGGTCAGGGGAACAGCCCGAAGACCGGTATTGGAACACTGCACGTTAGTCAGTAACTGAGATGTAGGTAGGAGAGATTCCCTTTAAAATTCAAGGGCAGAACTTTGCAGCTAATGCGACACTTTAAAGTTTCAACCAGTCTAACGATTTCAACAGGACTGCACATTATGCAAGTGACTGCATTTTGATTCTGCAGGAACACCTGTCCGTCACGCATTACTGTGTGTTAGTTTTTACCTGCTTAGTGTTATTAAACGTGTAAGTGCAAGGTGCTTCAAAGGAAGGGAAATAGCACCTATCAGTTCGCTCCGCTCGGTTTGCTGGTAAGAAAAATGACAATGGTGCTTTTCTTCTGTCTTTATTTATTTATTTGTATGTTATAACATGTTCCTTACAAAACAAACAAACTATATATATATTAATGTAATGTATGTGTGTGTGTATATATATATATATATATATATATTGTTTGTTTTGTAAGGAAAAAACATGTTGCCTTTTGAACAACTTTGGCATGTTGATATCTTTTTAAAGAGCTGTGAGAAAACATGCGCTTCATGGAAGACGGGAAAAACATTTTTTTTTAAATGACAACGCATAACAAAACAAAGAGACTGAAGACAAAAAAAAAATCCAAAGTGGGCGCTCCGCGGACAAGTCGCGGATGCAGATGACTAACCTGAAGCCATCAGGAATGATTCTTGACAGAAAATAATGAGGATTGCTAAATCTTTTATAAGGTTAACATTCGCCTTTCACAGTCAGCTGTCATACAAGAAAGAATTTAGCACATGCATGCCGGCAAAATAGACCTTCATCGTCTCATTAAAGCTGACAGGCCTGGACGTCAGGCCTCACCGGCGGTGTGCCGCCCCGTTTTGTGTGGGTAATTTGCAGTGGAGGTACGCACAGTGGAAAGGAGAGGGGGGGGGGGGTGCAATGCAGGACGAGCAAAAGTGAGAGGGGAAGACAGGGGCTTGCAGTGTGTGAGTGGTGGAGGACTGTGTTGGGTGGGGGTTAGGGGAGCGTGCCAGGAGTCTGATTCTCCTCTAATTGGAAGCGTTGGGCATTGTCAGCGGAGGGTTTTCAGCGGCTGGCTGACAGGTAGAGCCGTCACCATGATAGCCCACTTGTCAGCGCAAAACACCAATAAAAACAAACCACTTTTGATTTAATTGGAGGCCTGTGCTAGCCATGGGGTAGGTCTGAGGAAGGGATTGCCAGAGGTGTGTACGTGTATGTGTGTATGTGTGAGTGTGTTTAGATTTGGAGGGGGTGGGGGACAGGAGATCATCACCATTGCAGGAAGCTCTCAGCTTGTTCTCCCCAACATACCCATCTCCGAGAAGGAGCCGTCTTGTTTCCCGTGACTTGGAGGCTGTGGGGCCGGCCTGTCTGATTCTGTCCAGAGGGTCTATTTAGGAGTGGAGGCCTCCGCTCAGAGGCCACAGCTTGGAGACGGAGCTTCCAAAGACATGTTTGTGTGACTCTGTGAGTCCCTTTCTGACCTGCTGCTCCTTCCCAACATTCACAGGTGACAGCGATGGTGGTATTTATTCTAATCGTCTGCAGTTACTGGCAGTCAGTGCCTCTTTGAAGGCATTATATGGATCGCTTGGATGCCGAAGAAACGAGTCCTTCTGCTTTCTATGACATGTTTGCGTGTCAGTGTGAAACTCCTGTGTCTGAGTCCAGCTCCGTAAGGTACATCCACCATACCAGTTTCCACATTTACCCACCTCATTGCGTGACTGAGTTAATGTGTAGCAACAGTCATCTGGACTGGGACCTCATTTTAAAGTAGCTGGCCATTGACTACAGTTTAAAACAACATAAGAAACACATAAGAAAATACAGTGTAACTGCAAATACGTTTTGTAAAACTGCTGTGTTTCATTTACACAAGGGTTAGCGCTGTTTATGTTGTTTACGAATGTCTTAGATAAAGCATGTTGTTGCTGATTGACCAAGCTTTCGCTCTCCACATATAGTTTGGTTACGCTGGCATTCCATACGAAATGAGAATTTGGATGCAAGAATGATTTGTGGTGATGGCTCTGTAAGATCATGTTCAGGGGAGAGATGTAGGGCAAGGGGCTGGGTCCAGCAATGAGTCCTGGCTCGGGCACAGGAGTGCAGCCCAGATCTTCCCCTTCTTGCCCTCCGCTCAGCCCTGGCATATCGAAAACCACAGCATTCCTTTTATTCTTGGCAAGAGTTCATTGAAGACATCTGCTGCAGAGAAGGAGAAGGGACAGTGAACGAGAACAGTCCGGTGCTGGTGGGGTGTGGGGGGGGTGGGTGGTTCGAGTCATCCATTAAGAAAAGAACATGGGAGACGGGGATAACAGCAAAGGATCTTAGCCGTTTGCCAACCAGAACAAGGGGCGCCAAACCCAGAGCAGGACCGTCTCTGAGCCCAGCTCTTTAGATTTCTTATTGTATGTAAGCGATTACGAACAGCCGCGGTTTTTTAATGAATTTCCTGAATAACTTTCTGCCAGCATTGATGCACTTAAATGGGAACAGGAAGCACTGATGCTGAGAGCAGATGAAATATAGCATCTGGAGTCAGGCAGTGAGGTTGCATTATTGAGCTGATTGACATTTAACATGTTAATAGTCTGGTCTAAGGTAAGAGATTAGTGGGTCTTTTTTGACTGTGAGCTGGTAAAAAAAAAGAAGCTTGCTTGTTCTATGAAGAAACTGTGATGTTATGGTAATTTAATGTCAGCCAGGTTATTTTGCCCTTCTCCTCTGCTCATTCTCTGGGTTTTATTTGTGTAAGATTTATTGACTGTTTTCCAGAGAACTGAAAATAAATTAAACTAAAAATAAAATGCAATTGTTTATTTCATTTTAACTGGTGTTTAAACTAAATGTTTAGGCTACATGAAAGCTGTTTTATTTTCGAGCAAAAACCTTCTCCTGGATCATTTCACAGATTTGTGAGATTTTTTCCCTCCATTTTTGAATAAAAGATGATATTTTCAGGATTTGTATTCCAGGATCAGGCCGGGTCTCCGTCTGCAGCCCTATATCTCAAGCAGTTACTAAAGCTAGCTGTGAGAGAGCGTTATCCACCTGGCCTCCATATTTATTAAAGTTTCAAATGCCAAGAAAAGCCTTGGAACAGGGAACTTTAAGATGGGGAATGTCCGGGCTTCCTGGACAGATGGGACCTCACAGCTTTATCATCAGGCATCAGGCCCTACAAAATCTCTCGCTTCGTGTTTAAACATGTCTCTATCTGCTCCTTGACATTTGGAACGATATTAGAATTGGGGTTTTCCAGCTTTCGCTGGATACTGTGTACGAAAAGGCTTAAAAGCCCTCGGAAACCTTTCCCGTCCCCCACCGATATAGGGTACCCGAGGAAAATTGAACAGAGGTGAGCTAGCTGGCTGGATGGCACAGGCACGGAGAGCGTGGGTGTTATTGCATTTTGGTGGTGGAGGTGGTGGAGGTGGGGGGGCATTATAGTTCAATGTCAGCCTGCTTTACAGATATCTACTGATGGCAGGGAGACGGGTGGAGCATTACCTTCTGAGGGGTCAGGAACGTCTCGTTCGTCTGCCATTGGGAACCCATGCAAGCTGTCGGATATTGCCAGGGCAGCCCCCTTCTCCTACTCAGGTGGACAGCGGTGAGGAGAGCCTGGCAGGGCACCCAGTAAATCACAGCAGAGGTTGAAGAAGGCCTCAAGGAGTAGAATCGAAGCAGTGGCGATGTGAGAACTAGCCAGCTGTTTAAAAAAAACGGTATGCAACGGAATAAGTTAGGATAAATTCCTCTTAGGTCCATTCTCACGGTCATCAACGCCATCGTCGTCATTATCATTATCTTCACAATGCAACTGTCTGGCTTTATATTGCTGCACTCTTTTGCTGAAATAAATCTCAGAAATATAGTTATATTTTTTTTCTTCTGCTTAAATTTGTCAATATTAATTGCTTTCACAAGAAGTCTCGGATCACTCAGAGGGTGGGATGAGATCAGGGGAGAGGGGCTGACCAATCGGTGAGAGAGGAGATGACAGAGAACGAGAGAGATCGGGATGAGAGAGGAGATCCAGGAGGCTGACAGAGAAAGAGAGGAGTAGGGGCAAGCGAGGAGGAGCAGGAGGCTAGCTGACAGCAAACCCAACATTTCCCAAAGTAAACAATGGTTAAAAAAGCAAGATGATTGCAATAAACTCTGACAAAATATGATTAACTACAAAAACAATGTGGGACAGGGAGTTTTTTTCAGGACACAGTATCTGTATCTATAAATAGCCAAAGTCATGATTATGTGTGTTTGCCAGGATCTGCTGGGTATCTGCTTTGCCTTGTTCATGTTCTGTCATATTAGGAGCTCTAACTCAGTGGCAGCTAAGGCGATGCCTTGGAGGTTCCCAGCTCACAGTGTTAGCCTCCTCAGTAACTGCTGCAGAATGCAGGTAATGTGGAGGGCTGGAACGTCTTAATTACCCTGCGGCCTGTCAACTTGGGGATCCCGCCTTAACGCCCCCACCCCCGCTGTGACTTTTATTGCTTCATTAGTACGCGCCGCATGCCTGGGTCCGCGGCCCCCCTGTCCTCGCCAGCACCGAGCCTTAATGAGTACGGACCGGGCTGAAGAGTGACCGTGGGTTGGCTCGCCCGCACTCGGGTCCGGTGAGCAGGGGACGAGTGCAGCTTGGCGGGTCGGTTCTGCTCCGCGAACTCTCGCACAGCCTGATCAGTCTGATCCTAAACAGCCAGGCATAGAGAAAAGGCTGAAAAGAGGGAGAGAAACGACCAGGCCTTCTTCAAGCCTGCTTGGCCAGGTCTTCACTTCCCGCACACGTCACAGTGCCACATACTGCCACCGAAACAGCAGCATATGGCTGCCATGTTGTGCTCGTGAATGGTCATAATTGCCCATGACAGCTCGTATCACATGTGGGCGGCGCCCGCTGGGCATTTAATCACTTATGGACATTTATCAAGGCTTGTTTTAAGCATTGTCCAGAAGTTACGCTGCCACTGTGCCGGCGTCCTGAAGGCCTTGTGAGGGGTCATGACCAATATACGTCCGTGCATTTTTGCCGTTGATGCGTTCTCTGAAGCTGGATGCACTTGCTGCCGTGCATTTGCAAGCAGTTAGCAAGACATCTGTGCAGCTCCCTCCTGCTTGGCGCAAATCAGGACTCAGCTGAGGAGCCACTGCACCGTCCCCGCAGTCCGAGAGTCACACTTCAGAGAGCATCTCTCCACGCTCATGCACGTGCAGAATGTAGTTATGTGTGATTCTCTGCATGCGTTTCTAGGCATCCGAGCTAATGACAGAGTACGCCTGCGTACGCGGCCCTAAATAAACATGTGTTTGTATAAATGTGCCTCCGCAGAAAAGGGGGGCGGAGGGCGGCAAGGATTGAGAATAAGACCCCAGCAAATGCTCATTAGAGTTGACCTTGGCACTGGGAAGCAGCGTTTGATGGATCGGGTGCAGGGCCACACAAGCCCCAGGGGAGCCATGATCTTATCTTTTATTGTACACTCACCTCCCTTCTCCTGACCCCGTCTCCGCTCGCTCGTACAGCCGTGCTCTACACGCGTCAAGAGCAGAATAAATCTGTGTCTGACACGGAGGAGAGAGAGAGAGAGGGCCTGGGGATGGGAGCAAGAGAGAGGACCCGTGGGTGATGGAAGGGGGGGAATTGGGAATAAGTGAGTAAAGCGGAGAAGACAGGTGAAAGAAAAACACACATGGAACACAGTGAGACCAAATTCTCAAAGGTGTGTTATCGGCAAAAGATTTCTGCTTTTTTTCTTGCTATGTCCATGTCTTCAAGGAAACAATAAAATTAGGGAAGAGATCAAAGAGGGAGAGGGAAGAGTTCTTTAATCTAGGAGGTAAGCAATAGCCTGCGTTTCCTCTGTGTAAATGGACCACGTTTTTCTATCTCTCTCTCTCTCTCTCTCTCTCTCTCTCTCTCTCTCTCTCTCTCTCTCTCTCTCTCTCTCTCTCT
>JAOVYW010000093.1:2276469-2291041 GCA_025775045.1 Hiodon tergisus | reverse complement strand
ATTAACACCCTATGGACTCCACCCGCCCCAAAACGATGTGTCCCATGGAGGGAGAGTAAAAGAACAGGTCCAACTAACCCCTCCCTCAGAGTGTGTAAACGTTGGTGTACTGACTTTGTCATAATTGTAGTTAAAAAAAACAAACACAGACGTGTACAAATGACAACGGTGCCAACAGGGGGTGCCTGCTGGTTGGAAACCCCCAATCAGTAATCCAGCCACGCATTCACCCTACACAGTTCAGTCACAACCGAACACAAAGGTCTCATTTGATCACATTTGCACTCAGTAAGCAGCATATCACATTTTGTGAGATGGACTATCGGTTCAGCTCTGTGAAGTTCCTACTCCAGTAGTCATAATGCATGCATTGAAAGTTGAGCCGTTTGCTTTATATTTTAAGGTTTGTTTGTTTTTAAAGCATTCTATAACCGTGACAGGATAGTTCTGATATTAACGTGTGAATTCTGTAGTGCGCATGCTACTGTGACCCATTTGTGCCATTTGGCTAACAGCCTGTATTTAGTCTGTACATACTCTAGCTGAATACCCCCAAGAGCAACTAAGATGTGTAGATGGAGGAAGGTATTTATTTTAAATGTAATATTTGATGGATGGATGGATGGAGGCAGGAAGGTATTTATTTTAAATGTAGTGTCTGACGGGTGCAGAGGTCTTCTGTCTGATGTAACCCCTCAGAAGTATGTTGATGGACTGTAATTCGTACTGCTAAACAAACGCATCACTGGAGACATCATTGGGTCAAGTGAACGAAGTTGAGGTTGGCATAGGTACCTGCCCCTGTACAAGTGTTCGCCAACCCGAGGAAGTGCGAATAAAGGCTTTTGGATGTTTTTGTGTGGATTGTGGAGATGAGGGTTCAGCGGTATTCCCCATTTATGTGCCTTGGAGCATGCAGTCATGACAACGTTGAATATTAATGCCTACAAGACGGAGTCATAGGGAGACAGACAAATAAAGAGAGCCTCCCGTGGGGCTCAGCCGGTAAAGGCACTCGGCGTAGCCCGACTTCCCAGGTTAGAATCCAGCTCATATCATTGGCCGATTGTGACCACGAGAGTAAACGGTTTTCCGCAATTTCTCCATGGGGATGAATAAAGCACATATCTACTGTAGCCCCAACTCTAGAAGCACTGGCTCCATTTTCTCTGTGTCTTGAAGGTAAATTTGCAGGTGTGTATACTGTAGAAATGGTCATCTTGTTGGCTTGTACCCCCAGTTATGGCGGACTGCCCCCACACGATCGGGGTGGAGTTTGGCACGAGGATAATCGAGGTGAGCGGCCAGAAGATCAAGCTGCAGATCTGGGACACGGCGGGACAGGAGCGCTTCCGGGCCGTCACGCGCAGCTACTACCGAGGGGCGGCTGGTGCTCTCATGGTCTATGACATCACCAGGTAGGCCCCAGTGTTTCTCAGCATCTCTCACCGATCAGGCTGGGATTCCCGCTCATGCTCATGGCTGGTCTGACTGATAAGCCTTCTGAAATGCCGCTAAATCACGTTGCAGAGCTAAATGGTGAAGAACAAGGTATGTGATGACTATTGCAGCGTGCTGTAGGAGTATGGGATGGAAAGTTCAGTTTGACTCAAATGCTGCATATTTGCCCTCTGTGCTACTTGGGAGAGTGCTTTATTTTAGTTGTTGGTCAAAGCCACTAAGAATGGCTTTTAATTCAGGACACATGATCTCTACACTAAAACATCCCCTGTGTATTTAGAAAAGTAATCCGTTTTTCAAATTGAGATGTATAATCTGTCAAAGAATCAAGCTGTTTATCTCTCTTTAGCTTTTTAGTATAGGGGGACATATGTATGTGTGTGTGTCTGTCTATACATATAAAGTTAACCCAGTAATTTGTGGTTAGTACTTCAATTAATTAAAAAATACAATTAAGTTTATTTTAAAAAGTTTGATTGAATCTCCTCATGGGTGTTTTCCTTTAAATTACTTTTTGGTAAGTGCTTATCCTGAGGCATCATGACAATTGGATTGCAGATAGCGTATACAAAACACGTTTGATTAGAGCGCTCAAGCCATGATAAAATATAATTATTAAACAGCTCTGATCTTCAGTGCTCATCTATAGGGAGAGAACAGTAAATGAGTTCAGTTAGGCCAGTGATTATTGTGTTTAAGGGCTTAATTGCTTACCTGGAATCAAAACCTCCAAAGCTAGGAGAGAAAGGGGTGTGATTTGTTTACACATTATAATGCGTATGTGTGAAGTACGAGCGTGACGCCACACTAGGAGTGGGGGCCTTGTGGATTGGCTGGACAGGGAAGGGTGGAAGCGGAACCTTCCTCCGGTCTGCCGTCAGTGATGCTGAGGGCTGCTTCCCCTTTGTCATTCTGCAGGAGAAGCACGTACAACCACCTCAGCAGCTGGCTGACTGATGCCAGGAACCTCACCAATCCCAACACTGTGAGTGAACCCTGGCGATGCTGCCCGAGTCCTGTCCACAAGCTGCAAAGCGTGGAAGGAAGGCTTCATGGGGAAGGAAATCACATTTTTTTTATGGCTGGTTAAGGTTGAGATGGGTTTTTTTCATGACTGATTTCAGTCTTCTGTCCCTTTAGTTAGCAAATAGGGCTGTAGAAGGGGGAAAATAGGACACGAGATGAAGTCCCTACGAAGACTAGCTCTTGTAGCACGTTGCTAACTTGTTTGAACCTATATGTGTGGATTTGTGCGTATGATAAAGCCTAATACAGTTTGTTCTCTCCGAAGGTGATCATTCTCATAGGTAACAAGGCCGACCTGGAGGCCCAACGGGATGTGACGTATGAGGAGGCCAAACAGTTTGCAGAGGAAAACGGTAAGTGGTTGTTTTTGTGGAGAAAAATCTTTTATCTTTTAAATTAAGTCATATATTCTCTTTTCCCCTTACTGGCAGTCTCATTCTGGCCCCTAACTTGTGTTGATGCTTTGTTTCACAGGTCTGCTATTCCTCGAAGCCAGTGCAAAAACGTAAGTTATGCTACCTTTTCCGGAATAGGTTGTATACAAATGTATGCCATGGGGGAATCTCCACTTCTAATTCAGAGCCTCAGTAAAGGCTTAAGCCAGGTTCACCCATCCTTGTGTTCTCCAGGGGGGAGAACGTGGAGGACGCTTTCCTGGAGGCAGCAAAGAAGATCTACCAAAACATCCAGGATGGCAGCCTCGACCTGAATGCGGCTGAGTCGGGCGTGCAGCACAAGCCCTCCGCGCCCCAGGGTGGCCGGCTAACTAGCGAACCACAGCCCCAGAGGGAAGGTTGCGGCTGCTAATGACCACCACTACCTCCGCTGCCCCGACCCTAGCCCTCTGCCCCCTACTTTCCCACGTGAGCCTGGGGTCCCGGGGGGCCCTGAGCCAGGGATGGGCGGGAGGGGCTATCGGCTTGTACCACCACCACCACATCTTTCCCCACCCCTCACTCGGTCTGTCTTCTCTCGGTAACCACACACACACACCCCACTGTCCCCCACCACCATTCAATACAGGTTGTTTCCAAGGGTTTCAAATTTTGAAAAAATATGACGGAGTAACTGAAAAATAGACTGAGGAAAATAGGGTCTTTTAAAAAAAAAAATTCTCTTTTTATTTGTCTGTGGCATCTAAAGTAGCATCCTAAGCAGGTGTTAAATGACCAACTCTCTCTATTCGATCACTCGTGTATGGTTAAAACGCTGGCAAGCATTTTACATGAAATTTGCATTTGACATCCATTTTGCTTTTCTGTATGATTTTGCACTGCTAAAGTAGTAAGGTTATATAAGAAGATGCAGACCATCTCCTCATCCAGTGTCAGGTAGAGGTTTCCCTAAGTTAAGAAGTATTGCGCATGTGGATGAATGTTGGGTCATGTGTCTCTGTTCGTATAATTTTGCTCAAACGGGGGTCCATATGCATTAAAAAGTTAATAGCATTCTTTTTGTATCAACCCTTAGAAAGTAGTTTTTTATTTAAAAGTTGAGCTCAGGAGTGCGCTGAAATGTGTAGAGGATATATTCTCTGAAATGCCCTGGAATAAAACCCGATGAGCAACACTTGGGATTTACACGCTGTTACATTCCAAAAATCCCATTTTACGTGCATTAAGCGTGAGATTAAACTGAGAGGTCCGTTAAAAACTATTTGCCATCATGATTGATGATAAGTGCGATTGATGCCATCAATGATAAATTAGTGAAGAAGAGAGGCTTGGTGGTTGTGTTCGGAAGACGCTTAATGACCATTTCCCTTGTTTGTGCTTTGGTTCATTCAGACTTACCCGTGTCATCAAACTTAATGCAGTCCTTCTCCCCAGACACTGATCATATCAATTTTTTTTTTTTTTTTATCCTTTGCTGAACATTGTTGCCTTATTATTGTTTTATCATTGCTGCTTATTCTACATGATGTTGAATAAACTAAATGACATCGGTAACTTACTATTTATTAAGAACATAGGTGAGAATGAAATCTGTTAAGGCGATGCTGGCGTGGAACTTGTTTAAAAAAGCTGACAGGAATTTTAGCAGTTGGTCTAGAGACTTCTATATTAGTTTTTTTGTATGACTTTTTTCCAACCAACCGCTGGTGAAGTTAGTTTGTTACGCCACAGCCATGAAATCCTTTATCTCTGAAAGTACCCTGAAATAACTTAGGAAAATGTCCAGCTGTATATTTTATATGAATTTAATGAATTAGTCATAGTGACTAAAAACGTAAATACAGTGTTGGTCCCTAGAGGTCTGTACAGGTAATGTGTTTGTAGGAAGCATAGCTCTTGCTTGGGGAATTTTAACACAGGCTGCACTCAGACAGGGAGCGTTGGCTCGGTCTGCATGATCTCAGGTCAGTGAGAAAGCGAGCGAGCCAGAGAGGTTTAAAAAGCAAGTATAGTTTATTTAAATAAATGTCCCTCGGAGTGAGGGCACACTTTTCATGGTCTGCTGAGACTCGATGGCAATACCTGCGGCCATATTACTACAGGGTACCCTTAAAAAAATGGATAGGATAGTGTGGCTGGGTAGACATCCCTTTATGATTAAAAAAGGGTCTGTCTTGACACTGCTCTATTCTTAATTTTGAGTGTGAGTGGGAAGCCTTCTGTTCCATCATGCTTGACCTTTAGGAGGTGAAAAAGTGAGTTATTTGTCTTAATTCTGTGGGGGAGAGCTGGGTGGGGGGGCACAAGAATAGCAACTGAGGTAGAGCCCCACCGTAAACACCTTTGTCAAATAGGTACCACTTCCTGATCTGTTCGTCAGTGGACAACATTTTAAAAGAACTGTACTAAAATTCAGATGCATTTTGCGTGTGTATGGCTTTAGTGATTAAATTGAGTTTAAATGATCATAATAAAAAAGAAAAATTAATCTTACACGTCCCATTTTCTTTGTGGCTTGTTTCTGAATCAAGCTGCTTTCTTAAAAACAATTACGGAAACTTAACTGCCTCCAAGACTCATACACATCTGGTTTAATTCCATTTTTAATTCTCTACTTTTATGTTAAGAGTTTGCGGCCGTTTCACCACCACGGGGCTCATTGGTCTCCATCCCCATTGGTCAGTGTAGACTCCTCCCCTTTAGTTTTTTCTTTTCTCTCTATCTGCTAGTCCATGATATGAAAAGGTATAGATGACCCTTTCAAATTCTTAATGGTTTCAAATATGGGAATTAATATTTTTGTTTTAGAGGCTACTCATTGGGGTCTGTCCAGCTGCCTTCAGGGTGCTTTAGTATTGGTGCTGTTACGGAGAGGGTATGTGCTTTGGGGGGTGTGGCAACAGTGACGTTGAGCAGGACTGGGAGTTTATGGCCCTTTAATGTCATTGCGTTTAGTTTCAATATTTGTCATTTTACTCACTCATTTCTCTCAGTAGGTTCAGCTTCAAGATAGTCCGTTTAGTCAATTTGGACGTTTCGCAAACTGAGAACCATCTTGCAGGCTTCAGTGTCCGTCGCAATTGAAGATAATTAGGAGTACATTTGTGCACTCCTATTCAAGTGCTAATACACCTTTGCTAGATACTTCCTTTAACAAGAAGGTACCAGGACACAGAATATGACATTAAAGGGCAGAACTGAAATCTATTCAAAAAGAGAATGAGTGTGAACCTTATCTGTATTTACTTTTTTGTGTTATGTAATGAATTTATTATCCTTGAAATGTAGATTTTTTTTTAGTACTGTCAATATCAAGCTCGTTACTTATGAGCATTTTAAATTAATCTCTCTACCTAATTAAAAATTTTACTTATCATGGGACCACCATCTGCTAACACTGATGGATAAAAGTAATACATTCTTAGCTCTGGCCAAATCAAACAAAAAGTCTAACATTTGCTTGGTTAATCTCTCTTCTGCTTCTTCCCTTTACTGTATGAGAGCCTAACTGCGTACAACTGGGTCTTGTTATTTATATATGTGAGAACTTTGTTTGCTGTACTTTTCATTTTATGGAACACAATGCTATTGATCTGAATATTTGTAAATAAAGTACATAAATCTAGACTTATGTGGGTCAATTTATAAGGTTTGGCAAGTCCCTGTTGGTCTTCTCGCTGTAAAGGTAGTTCATTAGTGGTGGGAGAAACGTGCGGCATGGAATAGAAAAATATACTTAAAATATTCCAGATTTATTTTATAACAAGTTATTACAATTATTTTGTGTCACAAATTATTCAACAGATTACTTTTAAATTTAAATTTTAGGAACATTGCACTTAACACTGGAAGCTTAAACATTTAATTGCAGTTTCCTAGGTAAACCTAGCAGGACTTCATCAGAGGATCCATTTTTTTGTGTCATTGCATTGCTTAGCGACATTTCTAATGAGAATACCGCAAAGGCACAGTGGTGTGGATTTTGTATAAAAGGCACCGGGTATCAAGAAAAGAAGCACACATATTTCAAAGTTAAGAGGACTGGTTTTGTCATAATAGATCTAGTCTAATTAAACTGTCTAACATTTGCTTAGTTAACCTCTACAGATCCAGACCCTGACTCATGGGCTGACTCTGCTTCAGATTTCCCTGGTATTACCCTAAGCAGCATTTTTCTCTGAGCTTCACATTTTGAGGATAAATTCCTTTATCATTGATTTAAGTCTCCTTGGTATTCCATGTTCTTGTAAGTGATAAAGTTTCATTGTTTATGGGGTAACCGCGACTCTGGAGAGATCGCACACTGGAGGTAACAAGCAGTGTCTTAGTGCTAAGCATTGGTGGTCACCAGTAGTTACCAGCACTATAAAAATAAAATAAATAGTGGCTGCTAATGTCATTGACCTGAACTGGCTTCTCCTCCTTGGGTCCTTCACTCAGAGCGAAGAGTCCAGTCGTACAGGGCTGCAGGAAGTGCTTTGTAGGCTCCATTCATCAGAGGGGTCTGACTGGAGACATGACATTGGAAAGGGGACGGGATGAATTTAGGTTGGCGCTAGGTGCGGTTTTGGAGGGATGAAGGACACCGGACACCAGACGCCAGCCCAACCCATCGCTTACCCGTCCATGCTTTATCGGAGGCTCGTTATGGCGCAGGGATAGGGAGTCTGTGGCAGAGCTGCACAGAAGTTCGCCCAGCTTGTCCACCCGCCTGCGCAGACCTTGCAGACTGCCCTCTGTCTGCTGCCTTCGCTGGCACAGGGCCTCTTCCTGCCACCACATGCGTCTACGCAGTTGGGCCTGAGGAGGGATGACAGTCAGGTGTCCAAGCTTAGGTGTTAAATGTGATGAGGAACTTACACAACTACACAGTTGACTTAATTTCTAGTCTAATATAATTTTAACATGTGACCATTAGTTTAACCAATAACCAAAACTGTATTTTAACAAATATTTAATCATGTTAAAGTAGTTTTGGAAACTATTTGCGATCAGAAGGTAGTAGGTTAACTGTGGAAGACACACACAGACCTTCAGGTGGTCCTCCTGCTGTCTGAGTTTCTCTCTCAGCACCTCTCCACGCCACTGCTCATCCTGCACAGAGACAGATGAAGAGACACGTAAGGACGTATAGTGAAGTCTATAATGACAAGAACTGGCTTTTCAGTCTGACTTGGCTCTTTGTTTTCCTGTAATATAAACTTCCGTTGAGAATCCCAAAGTTTGTCCTTCCACTACAAATTCCTGATGTTATAACTTTGAGCTTTATAACTTCAGCTTTAGAATATATTCACAAAGAAGAGCTTATTAGACACCGTAGAACTGTTACTCCTGACTTTCATAAGCCTGTGTCACAGACAGGTGGGGCAGATGCCCACGCACCTTGGTGTTGAAGGCTGCCCTCCTCATCGATGGGGCAGAGTGGGGGTAGTTCTCTTTGTGACTCTCGGAGTCCGATGTGTCGCTCGAAGGCGCCTTTAGCTCCAGGATCCCGATGTCCAGCTCCGCCTTGACCTCCGACTTCAGGGAGCGCATGGCTTCCTCGATCTCCTGCCGACGGGCCTCCTCATCCTCGCGACTGCGCAGCTGGATAAGGCAGACGGCACGCAGGCGTCACGGCGACGCGCAGCGGACTGTGGGTAAAGCGGGGGCTCCTGCTGTGGTACCTTGTCCTTGAGGCCCTGGAGCTCCTTCTGCAGTCGTTGGGCTCGCTGGTGGGTCTCCTGAGCAGCCTGCTCTACCAGGGCCTGCTCCCTCTGCAGCTTCACCAGCTCCTGGAACACAAACCAGACCAGCCGTTCTCCGCATTATCACCCACGACACTTTGAAACAATCATCGGAACACTTTAAATCCCAGGCCGATGTTTCGTGGCGTGCCCATCCCAGGAATGTGTCCTAGACTGAGAACCTAAATAAAGGATGAATGGTCCCTCTCACCTCTTCCTTCTCCTCTGCCTTCTGTCGAGCTGCCTGGCCGCAGGCCATCAGCTCCGTCTGCCTCCTCTCTGCGCTCCTTCTCTCAGTGAGCAGGAGCTCCTTCAGGCGCTGCACCTCCGCCCGACACTCCTCTAGCTCCCGCCGCACGGCCCGCAGGTGGCTGTCCCGCCCTGACAGCTCCTGGTCTGCAAGCGCAAAGCAGATGAGCCCTCAGATGGGAGCGGATAGCTGAACTGTCGAGAGTTTCCACTCCCAAACTGCCTTTATTGGATGTCTTTTTCATACATTATGATTACAACATTAAATCAAATAAGCCATGGAGAGAGCCTTTTTTTGCATCAATGCCTTCAACCATTACCCTCTGGATCTGGTTTTCTTATTCTATTTATATTACTTTCACTTTTGCCCTGCACAGGCTCAATTCCCATTTGATCATGTCAGAGAAGAAGACACATGTCAAAAATGAGGGCCGGGACAATGTTGTGAATCTCACCAACATGGGCCAGACGCTCTTGGAGGCGAACACACTGCTCTTGATCCCGCTGCAGCTTCCTGCCCTGTTCTTGCATTTCCGTCACCCTGGCTGCCACCTTCTCCAGCTTCCCGCTGCGGTCTGCCATGGCGCCCTCTAGTGTCTCCAATTGAGTCTGCATGGTGTGCAGCCTCTGCTTGTGTAGCTCTGTATCTGCTACCTCTTGCTGTAGTGCGGGTGGGTTGGGGGGGTTCAGGCAGATTGCATACGTTGCAACAGTCAGCACTAAATGAGCCGTTAGAGGCACTAAATACAGCATTAATAAATGAGTGGCTATAAAATGTACAGGATATTGACCATATTGACCTGTAGGTGTTTTCGACCGCATGGAGGAGCACAGCACTTTAATTTAAACTGCAGTGATTGGTATTGAGCACTTTTAAAGACTGCGGGGGCCTGCGTATTTTCATTACAGTGGCCCGCAGTTTTGACAGTCACTACCCACCTGCTTTTGCTGCTCATGACGGGCTTTCCGCTCAATCAATTCGGCTTCCAGCCGGTCTGCCTCCACCCGCAGCTCCTCCATCTGCCTCCGCTGCTCCGCCAGCTGCTCGTCATGCCTCCTGGCGGCAGCTCTGACGCCCTGGACAGATGTGGAGGCGGGTCACCACGTTTAATCCCATTAGGGGGAGCCGCCCGGCACGCCCCGCGTTGTTGATCCCACATGGGATCGTCCCTGACCCCACGACCCACCTCCTCCGTCAGCTCCAGCTGATGTCGAGCGTCGTCCAGCTGGTCCTTCAGTCCTTTGAGTTTTTCGGCTTTTTCTGAAAACCAGACCGTCCTATTGAATGCCACCGTATGCGAGTGATAACGGATAGGTGACCTCATGCCTAATGTATGCTGGCCATGCCAATACCTTCGAGCTGCTGCCTAGTGGCCACGATCTCTTCCTTCATTTCCTGCTTTGAGGTTTGCTCGCGTTTCTGTTCCTGCAGCGCCTGCCCTAGCTCCGCCTCCAGCCGAGTAAGCTCCACCTCCGCCGCTCGGGCTCCCTCCTCTGCAATAGCCATGCATCTGAAAGAAGGCGGAGACGCAACGTGGGTGTGAGATTCAAGGGTAAACGGGCTGGCCAGATGACATAACCCAGACAGGCACGCCTGATCGCAGGCCAGCTTTGCCTGGGCTCAGGGGCTTGACCAAAATCTAAAGCAAATTTATTTTGTGTGCTTGATAAAATAGATGAAATACTGACAATTCTGTCACACTGTGAGCAGCAATTCAGCTTCCTTGACACACATATGATATCCCAGCCATTTGCATAAGGCTCTCTTTTATAGACCAAGGAGTCTATAAACACACTCCATATTATACGACAGCATCAGACTCCTATGCTACCTGGAGCCTACCTTTCGGCGTGGATGCGTCTGGCCTCCAGGTTCCGGCACTGCCCTTCCAGCGCCTGGGCCTCCTGCCTGATGGCTTCCAGCTTTTTGCGCTCCTGTTCAGCCAGCCGCCTCTGCCTCTCGCCCTCTGCCTTTGGTTGCTCCAGGCCCTGTAGCTCCATGCGCACCTGGAAGAGCAGAAAGCCCTCTCAGAGCCATGTACAAGGATCCGCCCCCTCGCCCTGACGCACGCTGGATCCGCCCCCTCGCCCTGACGCACGCTGGACCCGCCCCCTCGCCCTGACGCACGCTGGACCCGCCCCCTCGCCCTGACGCACGCTGGATCCGCCCCCTCGCCCTGACGCACGCTGGATCCGCCCCCTCGCCCTGACGCACGCTGGATCCGCCCCCTCGCCCTTACGCACGCTGGATCCGCCTCCTCGCCCTAACGCACGGTGGATCCGCCTCCTCGCCCTAACGCACACTGCAGGCAAAGAGTAGCTCAAGCCAGCAGATTCTGAAGGTAGAACATATCAAGGTGCGGCGTAAGTGAGCAGCCCGTTATACGAGTATTTTCAACCATTTAGACATCACGTTAAAAGGTTTTCCAAAGATACAGTAGTAACCAGAATACCAGCTGCTGACAGAGCAACAGCCATTACATATACACAGTGCTATGTGAGTGGATTAAATGAAATAAAGACAAGCAGCTAGGAGCTGGTCTGGGGTCCAAGCCAGCCCTCCTGGCAGCTCTGATGACTGACCTGCAGCAGGGTCTCCTGGCTCTTTTCCAGCTGGTCCAGGCACTGCTTGTGCTGCAGCTTCAGGCCCTGCAGCTCGTCGCTCTCTAGCTGGATCATCTCCAGCACATGCTTCAGCTCTGACAGAGATGGGAGTGGTGGTCTGCACACTGCTCACATCTATACATCACAATACTGAGAATGTGCATTTTTCCTGTCATAGCCACCACTCAACCTACAGAAACACAACCTGTTCAAATTAAGTTGAGGGTATACACGTGTACAAATGTATACCATTCATTTTTATTGTAGTTTATTGTAATTATATCTGTGGCGTATAATGGTGTTAACGACACCTTCATTATTTTTTATAGAGGATTGTAAATGATACATGGGTCAGGAATGAGGTCAGGCTCCACCCACCTGTCCTCTGCTTGTCGATCTGGACCTGGATGCTGTGCAGCATCCCCTCCTCTCGCTGACCCTCCTGCTTGAGGAGAGACAGCTGGGCCTGCCGCTCTGACAGCTGTAAACCCAGCTCCCCCTTCTGGACACTCAGGGTCTGGAGGTCTCCCTGCAGCTCCTAGAAGAAAAGCTGGCAGAGTTGACTCATCTACAGTAATAGCAGGCTGTACGCGTTAAGAACAGCCTCCTAAAAAAGATCAGGCAAGTCATTACATATAAAGATAATCTACATAGATATTTTTTTTAAAGGCCTGAAATCCATTTATGAACTGGGGAACACCCTTGCCCAGAATTAACACTCTAGGGTCGACTTTTTTTGGGAAGGTGGCTCAGACATTCAAATAACGAAAATACACTAAAATGATCTTGGGTGCTCACCTTAATGAGCCCCTGGAGTTCCTGTACCTCCTGCTCCCCTTGTCCCAATACCTCTGCCAGGCTCCGTCTGCGCTGTTCCACGCTCTCCTGCAGGAGGCGCTCTTCCTCGTGTCTCTGTGCCAGCTTCCTGTCCAGGGCGCTCACTGCCTCCTGCTGCAGGGCCACCTGCCCCGAGATCGTATACATCAAACACAACGGCGTCGTCGTACCAGTGAGAAGAGTGAATCCTCTCTGCGTTCACATTCCCCTGGATCAGCACCTCATCAACATCCTTATTAAGGTTAATCACAAAGCCTTCCTAGTCTATATAACAAAGTAAACAGAGACATGATTGCGCTTCAAGTTCGTGCTGGGAGAGATTAGTGATGTTACAGTACAGCGTGCAGCAACGAGGAACTGCCGTCTCTTCACCCTGGCAAAGGAAAAGACTCACAGAGCCTTACAAGATGAGCCTAAAAACTGCCCCCTATATTTCATTTAAACAAGAAAAGTTCCACCCAGATAGAGTAAAGTGGCTAACTGCCAGCATTACCTCTGCATTCAGCCTGTCCAGCTCAGTTGTGCGCTGGGACAGCATGGTCTCCACCTCTCTCAGAGCCTCCAGCTGCTGGACCTCCCTGCTTTGCAAGGCTTCCAGTCTGGGGAGAAACACACACAGGACCGGACACCCTCAATATGCCACGAAGCAGGGGGACAGGTGTGTTGGCTAGGCGCAAGACATTAAGATGGTTCTCAGTTACAGCCTGGAATTAAGAATTAAACAGCAGTCAATGGCAAACAACAAATGGCAATTGCTGAACAAGCTAGGGTAGTGAATTCAGAAATCAATCCATTTAAGCGAATAAAGCACACTAAATTCAGTATTTAACATATATTATGTAAATAAATACAGTCCATCACACTGTAGTGCCTAAAGCATACAAACAACACAAAACAGGTGGAAATAGAAATTTTATAGGAAACCTGCCTTTATGACTGCCTTTTCAAAGAAAGTGATGGTCTTAAAAATCTCAATCTCTGTAGTGGTCGAATATCAGAGTGTAATGTGTCAAGGGAGCATTGGAACACAACAGAGCTGGGGTTAATATTAACTAATTTCTAACACTCAGAATTGTGAATGCCCAAGAATTAATTTCAAGTGGTCACTTTGGGAAGAGGCTATTTATTAGCGCTATTTATCTGATTACAGAAAAGCATAGTGTGTCCTTCACAAAAGTGCTTTTGTACTGTGGTTTAATTGAGCAGATACCCTATAGTCCTTTTTATCCTGTATGCTGACTTACAAGGCAAAATGAATCAATAATAAGCACTAGCGGATCTTGCATGGACTCTTAACATATCGGAGCTCTGGACCTAAATGGATGCCCTCACCTCTCAGTGGCTCGATCCACCTTGCTGCTGAGGTTGTGAAATTCAGTGTCCCGGGACGCCACCACCTCCTCCACCTCTCGCAGGGTTTGTCCCTGCTCCGCCCTGCGGGTCTGCAGCTCCTGCACCTCGTCCTGAAGGGCCCTGCCGAACCGATGACCAAGACAAACTCATACATTGCCTTCATTTGTACCCTCGCCTGCAACAACCCTAAATCTGAATTTCAGGGGCCATGTTTGGGCTATTTATCCGTCCCCCAAGAAGCTATCATTGTACAATGTATGCTGAACCAAAACAGCTGACCCTTCCAATAGAAGGAAGAACAGCTGGCTTCGGTTACTGTATATCTGCATCCGTATGCAGGTTTATATTAATAAAATATGAGCTAAAGACAAGCGAGAAACACGTAATTCTATGTCCCATGGGTTCACTTAAATTCAGGTTTAAGTGCATTCAGTGTTAGGGCACCAAGTGACTGGAACAATCAACCAATCAACCTAAAAGCCATTATCTACTGCTTGTACGCTGTGTAAGTCAATTTGGATAAAATCTGTTAAGCAACTAATGATAGTGCTTACTGATTGCATCATATGACTATGATCCCGTGCTAACTGAATACAACCCAATCTCGTGCCCCCCCTTGTGAAGGTGGACGGTGAAACGGTTAGCAGGGAGGGTGTACCTCAGCTGCTGGTTGGCGTGCACTAGCTGGGTAGCTGTGTTCTGGGCTCGGTTCTCCAGCTCCTCCAGCTCCTGCTCGGTGTCCCCCGCTCTCTTCTGGGCCTCGCTGTACTGTTGCACGTTCTCTCTGGTCTGCAGTACCAACATGTCCACACCCCTTTCACTATCCATTACACAGGCTGCACGATCTCTCTGGTCTGCAGTACCAACATGTCCACACCCCTTTCACTATCCATTACACAGGCTGCACGATCTCTCTGGTCT
>JAOVYW010000093.1:2265854-2276369 GCA_025775045.1 Hiodon tergisus | reverse complement strand
ACACAGGCTGCACGATCTCTCTGGTCTGCAGTACCAACATGTCCACACCCCTTTCACTATCCATTACACAGGCTGCAATGTCATGGCAGCAGGAAGGGTATGGCCACTGGTTATTAATGCAGGACCCACCTTTGCCCTGGCATCCTTTAGATCGCTCTCTGCCTCCAGCAGCAATCGGTCGGCTTCCCTCAGCTCGGCGCGCCGTCGCAGTAGTGTCTTCTCCACACACTCCACCTCCTCCAGCACCTCCCCGTGCTGTAACAACGACTGCTCCAGCTTCAGCTCCTCCACCAGAGAGTCCCTGCTTCCCTTCCAGTGAGTGTGCAGACACACGCGCACGTGGTCGTTGTAGGTCAGAAAAGATAGAACGGACTGACAGTTGGTTTTACCGTGGGATAAAAGGCACCAAAAATGTAGGTAGGAAATTGCAAGTGATCCTTAACGAACAGTGAACTACATCAGAAATACAATTTCCCGATTAACAGCTGAAGTACTCAGACATTGTTACAGACACCAGTGGAGCCTTTACATGCTGTAACACACACACATCTTTGGCACAGCATGAACCTGTGGAGCAGGGCCAGTCACCTGTTCTTGCGCAGCTCGGCCCGCCGCTCCTGCAGCCGGCGCACGTCCCTGCCCAGGCCCTCCCTCTGCTCCTCCCGGTCTCGTAGCTCCTCCAGCTCATTCTGCAGCTGGTTCAGCTCCCTGTCCTGCAGGGGTCACCACAGGCTGAGGACTGGCAGCCGCCTCCAGGCAATAATCAGACAGCTTTCCGTCCCACCTGGCCGTGCGATGCGTATGTCTGTACTCACCATCTCTTGGTGATCCGGCACGTTGCAGAGGAGGACGCCGGCAGGGATCAGCGGTACGGCCAAGCCGGCGGGCGGGGGACCGTACACCAGCTGGGCTCCGGCAGGGGGTGGCCCATAAATGACCATTCCCGGGCTGACAGACAACCCGGAAGCCGGGGGGGCGTAGATGACCGTTCCGTGGGGGGGAGGAGAGCCATCAGGCAGCATGGTATAAATGGCAGAGCCAGGAGGGGGTACAAACTGGGAGCCCGAGACGCTGCTGCCCCCATCACTTTCACCGCCACTGTCTCGGAAATCCCCTGCAAAGGGAGGGTTTAAAGAGACAGAGACGGTCTACTGTAAAGGTGTGTATCAGAAAATATCACAGTTAATATATTAGACCAGTTCCTAACCCCACTCGGGTCACATATGAACACACCGCATTGCTGATCTAATAGGTGATACACGGTCACCAAAACATCACTTCTTCACATCTTACCTCTTATTATCTTACTGTAGACACTCAAGAGCCCTGACCTATCACTTAGCTTTCAAATTCAAAATTCAAAATCCTTTTATTAATCCCACAACGGGGAAATTCACAAACTATTGGTCCTTGGTTTGATTGCACGACTCATTTCTTTTTTGTGGCACCTAGTTAGTAAAAAATTCTATGATATCATTATGTATAACTATAAAGCGATGTTACCTCTTCTCCCACGCGTTCTCGAGTGCCTATGTCTGTGAGGCGAAAAGACCCAGTAGCCTCCAGCAGAGGGCACTGCACGCCCTGCTCTCTCCCTCTGGCCTCTCCGGGTTGTCCGCTCTCCCCTGTCAGGTGACGGGGGGTACTGCGAGCCCAGGCCAGAGTCCCGCGTGCCCTGAGAGCCCACACTGGGGGGCTGGTGGAACCAGAAGTTGGAAACAACCACACCAAACGTGTCACGTCTATCAGCTCTAACAGACGTAGAGCACTGTCCTTAACAATGTGTGCTTCATTCATAGGAGTTTTAACATAATTAACAACTTATAAAATAAGCCAGTAAGGCACATATTCACAAGGATTCACCAGTTGGGGGACAAGTTAAAATGTACAATTAGACAAATTTGGTATAATAAATATAATACAACTTTGTTAGCGGTAAACACTATCCACTACCACATGTAAATAATACATAAAACTACAAACAGGGCATTTTTGTACACATCATCACAGTGCCAGGCAAATCATTTATTCCCATTAATACAAATTCAACATGGCAATAAGCTGGTCACACTGCACTAGATCAAACCCAAACTTTAAGTAATGTAATAAGTAGCCTAAAGTACGTCTGCTACACAGTCAAATATCCTGTAACCAAAACATTGCCTTACATTTGGGGGAGAAGGGACATAGAACCAATAGCCCCTGCCCCTGCCCCTGCCGGGATCCTCCAGGGCTGAAACAAAGTGGCTCTGCTGGGCCAGGGTGTCCCTCAGGGCTCCAATTTCCGCCATCAGCTCTTTCAGCTCCCCGGTGTCATCTACAGAGAGCAGTCCCTTGTCACTAAAGAACAAATGCACTTGTACAAGTACAAGCTAGCAAGTATATGTACTTGTTAGCTTGTAAATTCAGTTCTGAATGTGAACTCAAAACCTGAGTGGCTATTTCTGCTATAGAGTCCAGGTGTTTTTTTTTTTATAGATGAGTTGTTTATAAGGTTATAAGTTGGTTTATTAGAAGTTGGTTAGAAAGTGTCTTATATTAATATGTGGTCATACAGGAGCTTTCCGTAACTCTGTCCCTTTCGAATAAAATCCCTCCCAAGTGCTGCCAAACAAGAGGAGGCCACCAAACATGTCCCATTCAAGTCATCCAGGCCAACCACAAATCTACAGCAGACGCAGGTTCGCGTATTTTCACATACGGGCAACCATTAAGCCCAGATAGATTCCGACGGTCCCGTGTGCACAGTAGAGGTAGAGAGCTGAGCAGCGCTCCACACCGTTTTTGGCCCTGGCCAGTTGGTCCCGGAGTCGCCTGGTCTGTGCTTGCTGTCTGCCCAAGGCCTGGCTCAAGCGATCCATCTCCTGCTGCCGCTCGTCGTGGCTGTCCACCTCGTGCGCCTGCATTACACAGACAAGAAGGCACGCGCGTTATGGACCAGGAGAGGAAATCCTGTGGGGGTTTTACACCAGTCTGGCCACAGGCCATGCAGAGTCTGTCTCACCTGGATCTCTCTTTCCTTCAACAGTTTCTGCAGCAGCTGGATCTCAGCCTCAGCCCTGGCCAGATCTTCTGCTGCAGCTGCAACCTGCACCCTGAAACCTTCCAGCTCCTCGGCATCCTGTAGGGAACAGACAGACACAGACACAGACCTCAAGTCACTTTCCACAACTCAGCATAGACACACGATAGAGGTTTGCGTGCATTGATCTCCACTGGCAAAAAATACCATATAATCCACCCATTACATTGAACTGGTATATTCACGTATACCATACATTTCCCAACCCTAAAAACAGCACCCACCTCAGCCCTCTCCTGGTTGATCTTACGCACTGTGCCATGCAGGGATCGCAGCTGATCTTTGGCTGCGTTCAGCTGCTGGGCGGCCCTCTTGTCGGCAGCAGCCATGGACCTCTTCAGCCCCCGCAGCTCCTTGTCCAGAGACTGCAGTTGCTGTTGGGTCTGAGTCTCCTCCACTTTCATCTGGCAACCCATTAAGCCAAACACTCAAACACTCAGCAGCCAAATGTCACACTTCGTTTTGAGAATGCCGGTGAATGTCACGTTTGTGTCCAACAGCAATGTGCTCATTAGTAATGCATTTACACTGCGACTGAGATAGCTACCAGCATGTGGTCTTCTTTCCATTCTCTTACCTGGTGGTCTCGGTACTCCAGCTGGGTGAGCAGACGATCCCGCTCATCCTCTGCTTCCTGCTGCCGTCGCTCTGTCAGGCTCTGCAGCTCCTGGGCTTCCTGCTGCCGTCGCTCTGTCAGGCTCTGCAGCTCCTGGGCCTCCTGCAGCTCGTCCTTCAGCCTCCGCAGCTCCGCCTCGCCTTCAGCCTGAGGAGGATTGTGTAAGACGTCAAAGCTGGAAGCGACCCCACCCGGGTCCTCCGGTGGCCGTGGCTGCTCTGGCGGAGCGCTCACCCCAGACCGGGCGGCAGAATCTCGGCCCGCCCTGCGCTCTTCCTGGGCCCTCCGCAGCTTGTCTCTCAGGCCAGCTGCCTCCCGCGCGTGCACCTCCTGCCTGCGCCAGGCCTCCTCAGCGTCTGCCTGCGCCGCCGACACTGCATGTCCCAGCTCCTCCTGCAGGAGCCTCAGGCTTTGGTCCAGCACGTCCCCTTTGCCCCATTGCCTGCACAGCAGGAAAGAAGGGTCTTTTCATCCCAAGTGGCAGACCGTCACGTCGGCTAGTATGGCAAGCACACGTGGCTCCTCTCCCTTCAGCTTTAGGAGGTAGCACCCTCACCGGATCTCCCCCAGCCCAGAAGCTACGCTCTTCCTCAGCTCCTCGAGGAGCTTAGCCACTTCCTGGGGACATAGCAGCGAGCCCCTGGTCAGCTCCAGCTCGGCCTGCAGGGTGTGCACCTGCTCCCTCAGAGAGTCCCTCTCCTCCTGTATTAAGGACACAGAGAGCCATGAACCAGAACATATGGACACAGAGAACAATGCACCATGTAATCCATCCTGGTATGTTGAGATGATCGCATTGGAGAACGTGACGTCCCAGCGAGTATCTGTAATGTTCGGTCAAAGAGAAAGGGCTCTCTCAAAAGAGCAATAAGTGCGCTCAGCGCTGCTAAAAGGAAGACCGAAGAGGACAACCACTGACTCCCCGGGGCGTACCTGCAGCAGGCGGAACTCTCCCAGCAGCCTCCTGCTCTGCTCCTCCCTCTCCGCGACCAGCCGAGTCTGGGCCAGGGCGTTCTCTTTGGCCTGACGCTCCTTCTCCAGCTCCGCCTGTAGGGCTGACTGTTCCATCTTAGACGGGGGGGGGGGGGGGAGAAGGCATCAGATTAGGGCTAATGGAACAAGGCCCTCAGGGTCGTTGCAGGCTCTACCTCAGCAGCCAGGTCTCACAGCTCATTAAATGTGACCTCTTCTCCTTCACCAGTCAGCTCGTTTATCAGTAACTAAACAACTATGCACTTCCTGCAGTACAGACCCACTAGGCTAAAAATAAGCACGCGTCATCAACCCTAAAGGGTCTGCAATGCTACCCTTTAGGTTTAAGAATAGGATGTGCCATGGAACCAGCCAAAATACATTACAATACATTAAAAAAAAAACATCAACTTAAGCATAAAAAACTGAAATGTAGGATTCATGTGATAATATCTATATAAGAAGAGGTATATGAATGCAGCTATAAACTAGTTATTCTATTTATTACATTCCTAGAAGGTGGCTAAATGAAAAAATAAGGAAAGCATCCTGATCCAGACACTGATGTACAAACACTGTACATAACTATGCATGTGTGGCCTTTCTGCGCATACCTGACCAAGCCTGCCCAGTCTGGCCAGCTCATCCTGTAGCATCCCAGCCTCCGTAATACGCTTCTGCAGCTGGGCTTCGAGCTCTGCCTCGTACGCACTCATCTGTTCCTGAGCCTGCTGCAGCTCCGCATTCTCGTCCCTCAGCTCGTCCAGGTCCTTCTGCAACTGCGCCACCTCCTTCAGGAGACAGACCATCACAGGGGCAAACTTGCAGACTCCACTTTCTTTAAAAATCCAGGTATTGACAGCATACTCTAAAAATCAAGTTAGTAGTCGAGCCAAAACTTAGTGAGGATTTAAATTTGTTTTACTTTTGAAACTCGTCTTTTTCGAACGCTCGCCCCATCTTGACTGACCTCCCTGGCCCCTTCAGCATCCATAGCGACTGTCTCAAGCTGGCCGCGCTGCTCTTCGCTTTCCTGCAAGCGGCGCTGCAGAGCCTCTTTCTCCCTCTGCAGCTGGAGGCAGTCTGTCTGAGCACGGCGGGCCTGATTTTTAACCCCATGTAGGTACTCCTGTAGCCCAGCGATGATGCCCTCGAGGTCCCGCTTTAGGGCCTCGTTAGCCGCAATCTGGCCTAAGGAGGACATTCAGATATTAAAAGGTTTTCAAACTTCTTAACCAGTTCCACAGTAATCGTCCGTATATCACCAGAATTATACTACCAGACCTGGCCTATCAGACAGCACAATAAGCTGCAGTCCCCTCCAGTAAACGTGGTTTGTACAGGAGGATGACCGACTGCAGGCGATACAGGGGCTGTTGTGAAGTTTAAAAGGAAACCTATGGGAAATCAAGCAGGCTCTCACCGTCTGTAAGCTGCTGCTCCAGATCTTTGATCTCCTCTGTTTCCTTTGCGATGCGAGAGAGCATGTGATCCAGCCGTCCCTCCAGCTCCTGACACGCCCTGCTCATGATGTCCAGCAGCTGGCTCTTACTGGACGCCTGAGCCTTCACATGGGCCTGCAGGTTGGTGGGGAGTGAGGCACTTCCATTGGTCTGCTTCATCATATCATAAATGCAAGAACCTTTTATTGTTACCCACCTATCAGTTAGATTAGGACTTTTTACAAATCCGTAAGTAGAAAGAAAAACCAATTACTTGTTGACACCAAAGATATCGATAAACATTCAGATACAAATAACCTACATTTTCTTGTCATTTTTGGTATTTAATAGGCTATCATTTAGAATTTTGTCATTATTGTTGGTGCAAAGCACCTTTAAAACAGGGCTCTTCAACAGATTAACAGGGAGCACTAACTTTCAAAAACTGAGATCTTTAAAAAGTTTAAAAGAAGTAAGAAAATGATAATGTTCCATTTCTAAATATGATGAATATGAGACTATTCTAACATGTGACTTCTTAACTGGGTCACCGCCTGTTTTTAAGACACATATAAGAATATATAAACAGTGATTTATGTGAGAAACTACTTTCTCAAAGTAAATCTCAGATCTCAGATGCTTACAACTTGGCCTTACACTTTAAATAGGTCACAAACCCAAAAAGACTGAATAAGGGTGTTTACAGGTATTCTGTAAACATGAACAAAGCCAGTACATAACCTCAAATTTGAGAAAAGAAAAGAGAACTACCTCCACCAGGTTGCAAATCTGGTCTTAAATAACTTCTAAAAATGATCATTTTGTTTTATTCGTTTCATTTTAAAGCCAATAACTAATTTTATGTAAGTATTTTAGTTAGGGAAAAAAACATTTTTACTCAAACTTGGCATGCAGACAAATTACAGTTTCAAAATTCTCTACGCTAAAGTTCTAACTGAATTCAACTGGAAGCCAGCAGCACCTCCCAAGCTGTACACCCCTTAAACCAAACAGGCATACAGTACTCACAAAATCAGTGCTGTAAACTCTTTCACTTTGGCACTTCCATACTACCACAGTTCTCCTCTGTTGCTCTGTGATCCAGAGGTGCAGTGTTTCCTGTGGCAGGGCTGCTATCTTTGCTCACTTCCTCCAGCATGCTACTGCATGGACTCGAAAGTTGGCTGCCGCCCTTGACTTCCCTCTCCCCAGTTCACTTTTCACTCTCTGCTCCACCCCGCCCAGTCCCTGGCTCTTTGAATCACAACACAGGAAGTAGCCTTGTCAGCCAAACAGTATGCAGGCCCCCAGCCCAGACAATGGCCCTGGTATGCAGGAGTGGCGGTGGAAATCTGACTCCGCCTTTTTCTGAGGAGATTCCCTGAGGTAACAGACATGCCTCTTAAAGGCGCAGCGGCGTCCTGCTTACTTGTTAACCCCAACCCGTCCCTAAGGTCCTGACTAATGTGCTTCAGAGAGATGCCAGCAAAGTTGTTGTCTTCAGCTTTGACTTGTTGTGCGTTGGAACTATAGCAACATTGTGTTTGTTTTTTATACATGCAAAAATGGCTTAAATTAAGTCATTATAACCCATTTGATGAAAATGACTGTAGTTAAGTGAAGGAATAATAAATGCTACATCCACCACATTAAAATACCAACAGACAATGTTTTAATTGGACACTGTTATTTCACCATAAACTCCCAAAAGGATGCAGAAGAAAATAAAAGCCTCGGGAAGGCGATTATATATATATAGGGAAATATGGGTTTGTAGTATGGTGGATATTAGTGCAAACATAATTTTTTTGTCTCATTTTGTACCAATTTGAAATTGTGCTACTGCATCTCGGCTCGACGCCACACACGGGGAGGGTTAAGAAGGACAACTAGTCCATCGAACTACCCTTCTCTTTAAAAATTCCCGCACAATCGGTGGCGAGGCACTCTCGGGTAAATTACTCCAAAGCCCAACATTATGGACGAGTGTGGGCTTGATGCCTGCACCGCAGAGCAACGGATCCAGGCATGGATGTCTGCAAAGACGAAGTGACGGAGACGTGTTACTGACGTGTCTTGGGTCACCAGGATCCAGGGTCTCCAGCAGGCTGTGCAGCTGATCCAGCTCCCCCCTGACCCGGTTCATGTCGTCCCTCTGTTTCCCCAGTTGGCCCTCCAGCTCCTGGGTTTCAGCCTTCAGCTGCTCCAGAAGCTGGACCTTCCTGCAAAGCTGCTGCCTCAGCTGCTCCTTCTCTGCCTCCGAGATCTGCACAGAAATATTCAGGACCTCTTTAAAAACAAACAAATAAATTAAATAAAACACAGCTGCAACTGTTTAAGTAGAAGGTTCAAGCATTTTATGGGCTCTTTTACAATGATTTTAATACAGCATGTTCAAGTGGATGGAATGCTTGGCATTGATGCCCATAACCCGTTTTCCCCCTCCCACTGCTCACCCGTCTCTGAGACACCGCCTCCTCCAGTTGCCGAAGTTCTGCAGTGGCCCTCAGGACCTGCTGCTCAACGTTCTCCATCTCCAGTTGGAGCTGTAGCAGGCGCCCTTGGGCTGGAGCGGTGCGGGAGAAAATGGGTTTCCACAAGGAGCGATGGCATACCACAGCTCTCATTAACCAATCAAAACAACCTGCCTGCTCATAATGACTCCCGGTGTTCTAGATCTAGCCAAACAGGGGGCAAACTTTCACACAGTTGTAACCTAGACGGCCATTGTCTCCTGTACCTTGTGCCTCTTGACGACTGCGGTACAGAGAATCAGGCACGTCTCCTTGTGGGCATTCTGTGTCCTTGCGTCCCAGAGAGGCCTGACACACCAGAGTTCTCCTCTGGTGACGCGCTTTGCCAATGTAAGGGCTTTCCCCTGGTGAGTCCTCCTCCTCCACTTCCTGTTGGAATGGTACAAAGGATCTCTATTGCTTTACAGACCCTAGGGTGACCGTAAGCACCCCCTGAAGAGATGCCAAATTTAAAAGTAAAACACAATAACATGCATTTAAAAAAATTCCGACAGAAAAACTCGCCACCACTACGTAAAGCGTAACATCAGAAGCTACATTAGTGGCTCAGGATAAGGCCACCTGCTATGTAAATAAATAAGATACTGAAATTTAAAGTTGCAGAAAATATGCAGAAAACAACATAATCAAATATAAAAGTGTAGAAAGCGCAAGGATCCCGTTGGCCGAATCCCACCTGGTCTGGGTAGTAGGGTAACGGCTCAAACTTGGCGTCGATCTTGTGGAAGGCTAGCTCCTGCTCCAGCTCGTACTGCTTCTGACAAGCCCGGGTCAGCTCCACGGTCTTCCTCTTCAGCTGTCCAACAAGACCACACTTCAGGGAGAGCGGGCGCATGCTCCGTAACTCACATGACTGACAACCAGCGCACAGCCGGCGAGTAACTGCATCAAATCCAAACTCGCACGGACACGCGGACGCTGCTTCCATCACAGCAAAAGTTTGCGCTAAGTACTTACCGGCAGGCAGATGCGAAAACTAACAGACAAACTTTGCTAACAATGCAATGGCTCTACCTTTGCTTTGTTTTCAGCCAACAGTAACAATATTAAGAATCGATCTTAACATTTTGGTACTAATATATTAATACAAACCACACACTTCGTGCACACACTGAGAAAATACACCCGGTGTAGACATTAGAAAAATATATCGTGTGCCGTCTACAATCTCTTTTAAAATAACTGCAAATCTGGGAGAAACTGAACATGCTGAAGGCAATCCATGCTGAGACAGCAAAACGTGCCGGCAAAACGATGGGATCATACCATGGGAAGCGCGCGTTAAACTGAGCATCTGAAAGGACAGGAGAAGGTTAGGCATTATTTCACAGGAAAGGCAGACTGAGGTGCAGCTCGAGAATACCTGACACATAGCATCCAGCACCGAAGCAGGCAACGGAGGCTGAGTGACGCAGAGGGCGGAAAAAGACAGAAAAAGAGAAGACGTTCATGCAAAGATTCAAAATGAAATGGAACAACTGAAATATCTCAATTAAAAATGAAATTGCCAAACCAAGCTGGTGAGGAAAAACGACAGTAACCACCCATTGACCTTAAATACTCTCAGTTTAGTAAAATAGACAAGACAAGTCTATGTTGTGAAATGGGGACTTGGACTGGGCATAAAAGAAATAACATGAACAGGAATTATAATAATAACATCAATAATATTAGTGAAGTATATTAGACTGCAGTATATTTTTTACCTACGCCGCCTCTTCTGATTTTCAATAAGCAGTTCAGTACAATGTGCTCAGGACTCACAATACTGCAGTCTATATTCCATAAAATCTATTTACTTATTTGTCAGGGGCTATGCAGAACTCACATTTAGCTATTAAGCTGATTTACATCTGCGGCCCTGGTTAT
>JAOVYW010000093.1:2241650-2252695 GCA_025775045.1 Hiodon tergisus | reverse complement strand
GTTAAGACCCCCCCCCCCCCCCCCCAGGCATCCTGCTCTACGTCACTCAGCCAGAAATCTTACACAGCTTAATTAAAACCTATCATGAAGGTTTAATGGCGTTGCACTAATTGATACGGTTAGTAAATAGGGCTCTAATTAAGCACATTGAGTGGTTGCGCTGCATCTCATTATTTCTGACACCAGGAACACCTCAGCAAGGCTCTGGGATGATTTTTTTGCAATGCCAGGAGACTAGGGGAGATAAATGCATGGTCTTACAAGTCCAGTTCATTAAATAAGCCATGCTCACAATTTCTCAGTACTTCTCTGATGCAAGCCCTTCAGAAATTTGGACCTTGTAGAATAAAAACACTGTCGAAAGGGAATAGACGACAATTGCCTATCACTTTAGGTAATGGCCTCCCTTAAGCAAATATAAAATGAAAGAAGACATAATCCTTTAAAATAGTTTAGATCACTAACTTTATTGTACATCAACAATGGGAGCTGTGAAGCCATGAATATTTTTTAAGCGGTCAATTAGGCAAACTGATATTAGCAGTACAAATGAAAACCTCTTATTCCACCTTCTTGGTTTTCCCCTTATAAAACGGGGTCATCCTATTATTTGATATTTATCTTGTTCTCTGAAAAAACTAATTCCGTCCATTTTTCCAGAGATAGCAATAATGTAATGAACAGCCAATTGACATCAGATCAGTGATTTAGAAGGGCGGCTCCTTAATCCTTCTCATAATCGCCCGACAGATCTCTAAACTTCGTCAGTAAAGATGTAACACTTACAATTGTCTTTAAACAAAAAAACAAAAAAACCTGGCCAGTGAATAATATATTTTTTCCTCAGAATAAAACCCCCCTACATAGTGAAGTAGGAAGGGGATAAAAAGAAAAAACCCCATAAAAAACAGGCATTAGATTTGGAAACAGCTGCAGATTGAGCCAGTGGGAGGCAGACAGGAGCGCGACAGAGCCCACGCAGGTGGCCGCGCCCCACTCGCTGAGTGTAAACATTTTAAATGACAATGCTCCATAAAGCTGGATCGGGCAAATCCTCCTGACAGCTTCCATAGAGACGAGCATCGGAGAAACAACACCCTGTTAGATAAAAAAAAACAAAAAACAAACACCAAAACTGCATTCTCTCCATGTGTGCAAGTGAAAACACACAGCACAATGGCCCTGGTGACTCACTGAAACGTGAATCAGGGTGCGTCCGCGTCCTGTTTGGTTTGTCTTTTGGAAATGTTGCGGTGGAATGACTGCGCTTCCCAGGGCTCCAGTGGAATGAGGGGGCTCTGAGACCGCCCCGGGGCTCCTCTGTGCCTGCGGCAGATTACGGAGTTATTAAGGCTCAAATGTGCTTCTATGGGAGCACGGGTGAATTCCAGCCACTGTGATTTCACAGCCCGGCTTCACAGATCAGGGTAATGTGGCCCTGTTGCACGATCAGAGTGCTAGAGTTAGCCCATTGGTGTAAAGTCGAAGTGTCCCGAATAAGCTGCCCAAAAGTTAACATTTTCAGGCCAACGCGTGGATGCTGCAAATCAGGTTGGTTCCTTCTGCATAAAATACTGGCTGGCCTCTGTGCGGGACAACACTGCAAAAAGTTATAATCAGATGACCATACAATAATACAGACTAAAGTGCGGCAGCCATACACCGCTGTCAACCGCCCCCCCACAAACACACACACGTACGTATAAACATACACTGCTCTTAGTTACCCATCAGACAAAAAAGGGTTGATTCCTGGAAAGGGCCGCGTGGCTCGTCAGGACAGGCAAGAGCTTTAATTTCACACCATGAATAGAGGAGACAGGGGACCCCTGTGGCTCTCAATCAATGCAAACGGAGCTGCTCTGACAAATGACTGACAGCAAGCACAATAGGATGGGCCACTATAATCCTACCGGGGCCCTCTCTTTCACCTGCACGGGGCAGAACAAGGCCAGACTGGATAACAGAGGAGAACCGTAACGGACAAGCGATCAAAGCCATTTCAGCGCATGTAAACTCCGCCCACTAACAGCACCCCCAGATGCCTGAGACCTATGTGACAACCCGCAGGGGTACCTCACCTAGCATCAGAAGACCAGGACTGCTGCCAACCCCAGGTATCGGGATGCAGGAATCACGTCTTCCTTTCTTTGAGGTTCTTCTGAACAGATGCAGCTTAACAGTCTCCAGTGAAGGGAACATATTATGCACGTCGCATTTTTCACTTTCCCAGTTCTGTGAAAGACCCTTTCACTTATAGGCTTGAGAAAGCACACACTCAGGTGAACAGGGCAGAGAGCAACCGCAGGAAGTTGCCCAGGTTTAAAACAGAAACTGAAGCTTCTTCCCTATACGTTTCAACTAATCGCAATCTGAAGTCAGGGGTGAGGCTGTGGCTGCACTTGACGAATATCCTTATAGGTTAAAATGTTTTATAGAACCTGTCGACGTGATGCCCATTTCGTAGGAGGAGGAGACAGTTGCAAGGTCAGCGGCGCAAATCAGACTAAGAAAAGAAATCCCTCTTCATTCAATCACGATAAAATTGGTTTTCTTTTAGACGATTCACATTCACATACAAATAATGGCTGCCTTTATTAGCCATGTCAACCTCATTATAGCCTTAATGCTTTGAGAGAAAACAAACCCCAGTCATTTAGAGAGCAAAAGCCACTTATTTCTCTACAGACGTGCGCTTGCACATTTGTCCTGCGTGTCTTAAATCACTTTTTTGCGCAATTTCACGGATTAAAATAACAAAAAAATAAAACCTTGAGATGCAGTAGAAAGGGCCTTGAAAGGACTGAGCGGCGTACGCATGCAAAAACCATTCTCAAAACTAAAAGCAAAAACGTCCCTAACCCCCAATTCTTTAATCTTTAATCTGAGGTTGGGCGCCTCAAGGCCAGCAAAATAAATGCAGGCTCATCTGTATTTACAATTCCACTTAAGAGGATGCTTCCTCTGCAGATATGACCACTTTTATTACTCCTGGCACCGCTTCGCCTACACTCAGTATTCAATTAGTGGACACCTTCCAGTTCATTATGGAATAATTACTCTTCTGCCATTGATGCCAAATGCTGCTTTGGCATGGGGCGCAAAACATCTATTAGGGCAATGGAAAGGAAACGCTGTCGCTCAAGCAATTCCCACGCCGCCACACTACGCACTCCCTCTCTGCACTTCCTCTTCTCTTCCCAGCCACAACTTTTAAGATGCCCATTTAGGACTCCCATATCTCGACATTAATTTTTAGGGGTGCTCGTCTGATATGTAATTACCGGAACGCTTTAAGAGGCTGACGTCGTCCTTGTCCCCCCCCCCACACACACACACACACACACACACACACACAGAGGACTGTCCCATAATGGGAGAAGGTGTACATTTCCATTTCTACTTTATTGGAATCATAGAGGGCTTACATAAGCAGGGGGGAACTTGAAAATGCATCCATGTAGGCCATCCCAGTCCACAACTGAAAACCGTATTCGGCCACTCTACCTTCAGGGAATAACCCCCCACCAATGGTATCACCATTAGCAGCTGAGAAAATAAACGTAAAAATCCCTTTGACGCTAATACAGACTGTACATACGATTCGGGCTGACCATTTTAATCTCAATTAAATCCGATCCTCTAAATTCTGTGTAAACGTGAATGAATGCTATTGGGGAAATATAGAAATACACACACACAGTTTAAGATGAGGATTCATATTTAATTCTGAAATTTAGGATTTAATCTCACAAGAGTACACAGCAAAAAGGGAAAATGAGGCGATGTCCAGGAGCCTCAGACTTTAGCCTGGTGCAGTTTAACTTTACAAAAATAAAGATTCTTCACTTCCACCACAAGAGAGACCTGTGGCCAATGTATTACAGTCAAACGGAAACGTAAGAGTAAAAATGAACTAAGAGAATATACATTTTCTATATATAACATATAAAACATTATATATATAACATTTCTATATATAGCATATATAGGTTGCCTTGTTAGTCCAATTAAAGGAGCCCAAAGATAAATCCAGACGTAATATAATTTGAGAAGGAAAGTAAAAGCAAACATTTTAAATTGGAATGTGCTAAAAAAACAAAACAAAAAAAACCCCCCTCCACTTCATTTAAACAGAAACACGAATTACTCTTGATGGTTTTAACAAAAAAGTTATCTGTACACATGGAAAAAAATACTAAAATTTAACATTTTGTGATATAATATCCCTTTAAAATTCGGTAACGCAATTACTAGATAAATTTTGTAACTAACAAATCATACATATATTAGATCACACATCGTATAAGGAAAACTAATGAATTAAAAAGGTATTAGCATCGGACTCTGCACGAGTCCACAGTGTGTACTGGATGGGGTGCAGGGAGCTGAGTGGTACCATACAACTTATGTTTTAATATGTAAATTATAAAAATTACTATTAATTACACAGTAAAGATCCAACAAAGGCTTAGCAGTCTTGAATATTTAAAGTACTAAGCACACATAAAAATTATTACCTTTATAAAGATGCAACATCAAATTTCAAATTACACATTCACAATTTTTCAAAAGAATTTTCAGCACAAAAACAAACAGGGGTAGTTTTTCCTGTGAAAATGGCATAAACCATGCCCCCCCCCCCAACTCAATCATATATTTTAAATAAAGTATTTAGTCAAGTATTTGTGCATACATACATTGTTCAACAAGACGACAAAGGCAAAAAGTACAATATGCTATAACACCCCCCTTTCCAATATCAGAACTGTAATAAAAAATACTCTCATTACATTTTGTCGTCTTTTAAAAAACAATACAATTTCAACCTAACAACTACGAGTAAAACGCTTGTCAAAATATTAGACTCCGTCTTTGTTTCAAAAATGAAATGAGATATTGCACCTTTTCGTTTTTCGTTTAAAAGTAGAGTACAATTACAATGACACTGAGACACAGAGTACAAAGACCGACAGGAATTACATTAGGGACTGACTGCCACTTGCTGACACCACTCCTGGTATTTTGTAACAAAAGAATACAATTCCTGTAACAAAATATCACAGTTTCATATTGCAGAATTAAAATGTTTTATGTCAAAATGAATATTAAATCACACATAATACACATTCTTAAAACATTTTCCATGAACAAAAAAAAAAACTTAGAAAAAAAGGCATTCAAGACTGCTAAGCCCACAATTTTATTGCAACAGAACTAGGAATAAAAGATTATATTTCCTTTTGTTGAAATGTTACAACTTCAAGGTACATTTATAGTCTTATTTTATATTACAAAAACTGAGAAAAATATACTTTCCTCAAGCCCTAAAGGAATATCAGAAATTGTCCAAAGTATTACGGTGTGTCCACAAGTTTTTAGTAACAATTAAAAGTCCTGATTTAGAAATATTCATGTTTAAATTGTATAAGTCATTCTATAGTGTTTTGCACTACGAAAAAAAGGTCTAAAAGGTGTAAATCTAGAAACCTCAGTTATAAAAAGGTTGGTTTTAATCCTCAGTGAATCTTCAAAATAAGGGAATCCGTTCTAATGTTCCTGGAAGGAAATCAGAAGCACTGAAGTTAAACATGGCCTTAACGAGACAGACTAGACTTATTTATTTATTAGTAAAATCCTAACTGCTATAAAACCTAATGTGCAGTCAGAACAGTGAAAGGCTCTGTATCCCTCAGGGTCCAGTAGCTCATCACAGAGGAAGCTGCAAGAATTCTAGCAGGCTGAACCACAAACCACATTCGCTTAAAACGATTGCACAGATCCACTCTGCCGCAAAGCTATCTGGGTTGCTGGGATCCTATCATTTAGCAAATGGTTGCTTCATAGCATCTTTAGCATGTTGAAAAAATAAAAAATAATAATTATGATTTAATACTTTTTAAGGTTTTCTTTATGACTAGTAGTCATATTAACCATTAATCATCAACAAACAACATTCAGAAATGAAGGGGTCCACCTGCACCTTCACCCATGGCAACCAATGGAGGAAGGGCAGCAATGTCAAGTCTGGAATAACACCCATCATTCAGAATACAGCAAGATCCTCAAAATAAGCTGATGTAATAATTTAACGCAACAATCTGTTGGGTACCCTGTTTAGAAATGCAACATAGAATTTGCCCACAAGAATTGGCACTGTAGCCGTCAATCACGCTACCATTTACACGCGACATCTGTCATCATACGTGTGTAGAGTTTATGTTGATTACTTAAGAAATGGGCCTTTCTTAGGCATTATATGGATATTCTCATATGCTTCCATATGATTGGCTGTCAACTTTCCTTCATAATTTATTTAGGTTCTATGACAAGGTGTCTACATACAAATATCTTGTCAATCAGACTTACAGTTCATGGGAGTACTTTAGCAATACCTAGAATTCGCCAATTTTGGGTCAAAGTTCAATTATCAGCTATTTCCAATTTGGTACATACGTTTAAAGTATGTACCTCAAGCAGTATGCATAGTTTCAAGCTGATTGGATAACTTCGGCCTGAATAACACTTATTTGCATATTGCATGCATATACGCTAAATTTTATTGGCTCACCATTTAGCCATCTTTTGACGCAATACATATTTGATTAGCCGAATGGTTTACAAGTTCATTAATGCCCGATATACCGATCAAGTCAATGTCCTTGAGTGGCCTGAAGTCCTGACCTGAATCGTAGATGGAAACTATGGCAAGACCTAAATTGCTGTCCATAAGTGTATTTATTTATCTCATCCTAAGAAGTTGTTTGCTTAATCATTGATAGTATTTAAAAAAATTCAAAGGGTTTGTAAAAATGCCTGACGGCATAACCCTGAAAGAAAAACTTTTGAGGAGTTTTTAGCTGCACCTCACATTAGCCGTCTTCCGGCACCCATGATCAGAAATGGGACTAAAACAGGTCACTGGGTGTGCAAAGGAATCACTTCTACCTGTAGGCCTGGAGCCTGCGTTTGCTGTGCACCCTGTCCATAGTACGCCCCCTGCTGTCTGTAATATTCTGCCCATGCTGCGCTGTAGTCCGGAGTGGAACTCTGCTGGGAGGCGGGGCCAGCCGCATGGCCTGAGAGGAAGCGTTAAAACACATTGAAAAAAATTAAAATAAACACATTATGAAATACTTGTCGGGTTAGCTTCCCAGGTGCACCGAAACGGCAGCCGGCACAGAATGTAAAGAGCCGGGCAAAGCATGGCGTGTAGATGTCGGCACTCCGCGAACCCAAAGCCCACCATCTTCATAAGGCTTCTGGCCTGAACAAGAAAGCTGAATAGCACCCCTCCCACCACCCCACCCAACAGATCCTCATAATAGGTTTCTGTACAAATGGCAAGAGGAATGCTTGATTAATTTATGTCACTGTGTCTTTACTGGCGGTGTTAACAGTACTTTAGTTTATTTAGTATATTAGTCGTCATTTAATACATCGCTTTTGATGCTGTACTGATTCCCCTGCCAAAAGATCAGTCTTCGTGCTTAGCATTTTATCAAGACAGAGAAACAGCGTGATTTTTTCCCCCAGTATTTGACATATGTTTTACTGTGATACAAAGATATTCATTGGATTATTTCTGTAGAGGTAAATCACCATGAAGCCGCTTCAGCCTGATCTTGGTGCACGTGGTGAAAGAATCTGCATTGCAATTTAACATTTAGATGTGTCGACGGCAGACAGTTAAAGTTTGAGCATTTAAAAAACAACACAAAAAAAAACAACTGAAAACAGAAGCTGAAACGCTCCCGAGTTGTCGCCTTGGGAACGGCAAGCTATTGGCTAATCTAGCTATTTCCAGGGCCAAGCTTTTCGTTCGCAACCGCATGAGGCCCGACGGAAAATGTGTAATTCAGAAGTCACAATATCACACCAAAAAAGTCATTTCTTTCCCTTTCAGAGTACGGCAACCCTCCATTTGAGGATAAAAGCTAAACGAGCCGCTCTCCCCACTGCTGGCTAGAGAGAGAAGTGACACAAAAAACCATTACAAGCAGATACAAACTGAGCATCTGGTTCCATGGGGGGGGGGGGAAACATTATGTTTTTATTGTTAAAAAAGTAATAATGGATAGAGTGACTCCGCCTTAATGAATAACTTACTCTGTTTTTTGTAGTAATCCTCCCAGGCCTTGCTGTAGTCAGGACCGGTGCTTTGGGCTTGGCTCGGCTGACCTGGACAGACACAGACAGTGTTGTAGGAAAAAGGTGCAAAAGAAAAACACACACACACACACACACACACACACACACACACGACAAACAGGGTTTTCATTCTTACAAAACGGCCCTTTCACACACATTTCAAATCACACAGGAAAGATATGACAATTACATAAAACAAGCAGACATTGCAACGTACTAATTATAGAAGATCATGAAAAATTAATTGATAAAATTCCCTGCACTCGCATCGTTCAAAGCCATCAGGAGATATTAAAGCACAAAAACAATACAGATCATGTAAACACTGAAGCATTGATAATCCAAGTGTTAATTGGGTCTAACCTAAGGTTTGTGAAAGTGGAAGAATGTGAACATCCCCTACCTTCCGCTAGCCAAATTTGGGGTATATACGATTGGGGGGGGGGGGGGTAGGGGGGTAACATCAGGAGGACCAACTCTGGCAATGCGGGGGCCACCAACTATGTACCGGACATTGGCGTGAAGGACAAGGGGGAGGGTTTTTTTTTTTTTTTTCATTCACATGGAGAATGGAAGGACAAAGGGAAACCATAAGTCAAGCCCTGATTTGACAGGTGGGTCACTGTGGCGGAAAGACGGAAATGGAGGGGGGGTGCCTTCTTTCATGTTAAACCTCGGGGGTAGAAGTGTGCTCCGAGCCTCCAGCCCCAGTCCGAGGCCCGCTGGAAGGGGGTTTCAGGAGGCAGGGGCCATCGGGTACCCAATAACTTCATATCCACCCAATCTCATTCAGATTTTAAACAGTGAGAGCTGTGGGGTAAAAAGCGCTCAGTGGCTCCCCGGGGGCACTTGCCTAGCTTTTTATAATACTGCTCCCAGGCTTTGGAGTAGTCCATCTGCCCTGCCTGGGACCCGTTGTGACCTGCAACCAGAAACACATTCACACACAGTTTGACAACACAACCCTGGATGTCCTCCATTTCTACAACCAAATAGAACATTAAAGGCCCCGGCATAGAGCAAAGCAACGAGAGGGCTTGTAAGATCGGGGCAGGAACTCGTGCCCTAAACGCCGGCGTCAACGCAAGACTGCATCCATTAAACAAGAGCGGTGGTCTAATATTCAGCCCGTTATATGATCCAACCATCACTCAGTCACAGAGAGTGGTGAGGCACAGAGGTGAGCGGAGCATCCGCCCCTTCACATTTGAGTACAGCATTGAGCAGGCGTGGTTGGCGGGGCCATACGGGGTAACGACGAGACGGACACTAACCGGGGTCCTGCTGGCCCTGTGGCTGCCACGTTTGGTACGCTGCCCCCCACCCTCCGGTCATGAACGTCTGGGGTCCACTGCAACAGGAGAAGCATGGAGATGAGAACGTAGCATGGAAAGCGTAACCTGTTGCCGGCCGTGCCAAAGAGGACATACTTTTGGTGAGGAGTGGCCGAGGCCTGAGTGAACGGGTTCAGCCCAAAACTGCCGTTGCCCCCGATTCCCGATCCCTGCATAAGAGAGGAGCAGAGCAGCACAGGGGTAAAGGAACGGGCCCAGCAAACGGTTTAATTCACACCCCCATCCCCACACAACAAATCTACCCATTACAATGGGGGGGGGGGGGGGGGTTGGGCAGAGGACCCCAGTTAGACGGCGCCCGCATTTCCCAAACCAAAAATGTCCTTCAACAGAGACAAACATGGGATTGACTGTAGTCCCTAGAGAGTTGTGCACCAGCTAAGGTACACCAGCTCATCACCAGTTTTATTATCAGTGACTACATTGCATTGAGTACCCCAATCTTCTCGTCGATCAGCTGCCGGGCAAGCTCCATCTGTTGAGGGGTGCCCCTGATGGAGAAGATGCGAACGTTAGGGTCGGTGTTGGGCGGAGGGTTCCTCTGCAGCTCCACGTGGGCCCCTGACTGCTGGTTTATGTTCTTGATGGTTTCTCCACCTTGACAGAGAGAGGGAGAGAGAGAAGCGCGGTGGATCAGAGGAGAGTGCATGTGGAAAACATCAGCGGTAAATTAAATTAAATGAAGTCCAGCAATTTGTTTCATTCCGGGGATTCAGGATTTAGTGTAATACCTTTAAATGTGGATCGATTTTGTACTCATGATCTGGAGTTTACCTAAACTCTCAATAATTAAACTTGCATTTTCGCTCAGAAATCCATCACAGATAAAAACGATTTAATGGGCATTATTGAATGGTTATCTCCGCAGCAGCCTGCATACGTACATTAAATGCGTCAGTTGACTGAAATGTTTCAACTTTGTTCCCCCCCCCAATTAACCTTAAGCACAGCGTAAAGGTCTTCCGAAAGGCCCCTCTTTAAAATGTATTTATTTATTGCATTTTTCCCCACCCCTCCTTACAAGCACGCCACCCAGATGTCAGTTTGTCCAGGGCTGAATGAGAGCTTTACTATTCTAACACAGGCAGATAAAAGGGCTACAACGTTTCCCCACATTTCCCTGAAACCCGTGAAAATCGGAGACAAAAAGGCGCTCTCCCAGCCACACGGGAGAGCGAGCATCTGGAGAAGAGCACGATCCCCGGCGCGACTTCGCTCCCACAAACCTGCAAGAGGGGGACCAATTACACGTCAGGGAGAAACGGGGAGACACTAAAGCCTTAAAGAGAGAAAAAATTAGAGCGTATCCTCTTTTCGGGGTTAGCAGTCTGAGCCTGTCATGTATTCACAACGCTGCTTCCCTTGTGATGAGGTTTCTAAGGGCCAAGGACAGACCCCTCCTCTCCTTCTCTCAAAAGGCCCAACAGCTTTCCAAGGGGTGGGGTTTTGGTGGGGGGGGTGGTATTGCAGGGACTGGGGAGCGAGGCAGGCGTATCGATCAACAATATACACTTCAACCAAGTCAGTTTCAGAAACTAA
>JAOVYW010000093.1:2231463-2241550 GCA_025775045.1 Hiodon tergisus | reverse complement strand
ATTATCTTTGATCCCAACGTAAAGTATGAATTATTTAGCATCGAGACACCATTAGCCTATGTAATAATTATTTTCAATAATCATGATCTTGAATTTGTTAAATTTTGTGTTATATAATTCATACACGCTTCTTCAACTATACATAATCGAAGGACATTTTAAATAATAATACAAAACGAAATTGATTGTACGAAAGTGTTATGTGACTTTGGACATTTTTTAAATGTTATATCTTTACCAACATACTAAATGCATTAATATTAACACTACATTTTAAGGTACTGTTATTTTTCATTCACTTTGTTTATTTTAACTAAAACAGGTGGGCCCAGGTTTACAACTTATTTTACCGTATCATATCAAAGGAACCGCGAATGTAAAGCTAGATTAAGTCCTGATTGATCCCATGTAATGGTCAGCGCGGTTTAATATTCATGGACATTAACTGTAAGCCTCCCGCAAACCCAAAACGACAGTGTTTATATGTACATAAACGGTCCTTCTTTCAATGAAGGCAATTCTTTCTACATTTGCGCTCTATTTTTCTAGTTTGATGAACTGGTAGCTAATGGAAACTTTACCAGTTATTCCAGCGGAGAGAACATCTTTATTCTACCCCAGGCTCACGGGTTTTCTATTCAGGTCCCTCCGAAATAATGTCAGGCGAAGTAAAAGCGCTGCAAATCGATGTTTCACGGGGTTTTCAAGGGCAATTTGACATCAATGCACTCCATTTTCTTTCAAATGCAACAAGTGGATGGTCCAAAAAATCTGGACAAGGTTGGAAACTGACGAGAAATCAAATGGAAGCAAAGAAAGGGGTTCTTAGTTAAACGGGTCGCATGAAATGCTATGAAGAGGAAAGGGAAGGTGAGTGGCAGAGCACGAAAAAAGATTAGTGCTCAACAGCTGGCTCCAGCTATATACCGGTTTTCGTTTTTGGTTTGTGCCAGATTTTATTCTCCAATCTGAATAAGAATTATCATCGTTGAGTTTTGTCAAACGTAAAACTGTGTAGCCTATATAAAGATACAATAATCAGGTTGGTTTTGATGTCGGGAGCAGCAACTAGGCCTTTCTATAGAGAAATATAGCTACAACTAAAAGACTCAGACATTTTTGATTGAAGAATAAGAATTTTCATGAGAATTGCAAATAGTTAATTATGAACACCTCTCAGACAAAGATAAAACGGAGAAACGCGCCATGTTTCACCTATAAGGGATATTTAGGAGACAATCCGACATATTACAAAGTAAAAGTATTCAGCTTAACAAACGTGCAGGCAGAAGGTTTAATTTTATAGTATGTTGCAACAAATCAGAATTTTCTCTACGGTAACAGTGTTTGCGACTAAAAAAAAAAGTCATATGTAAATCAAATCGGGACTAGATCTCAATTTGTTAGAATAAATTATCTTTACAATAAATTTGCAATTGTAACGGATATTAATAAAACATAAGCTTTTTGCACCCATGCTTTTTAACATAGCAAATTTATTTTGATAAATTGGAAAGAGATTCACCCGAAGATTATATTAGTTTAAGCTGCATGTGGATATGATGCACTCTCTCGAAAGAGTTGTCCTTTTTATAAAAAATTAAAAATGGTAGATAATTCAATATAGCAGAAACCATCTTTCAATACCCTTTAAAGGGGACTGTCCAGAAAACCCATTAGTGCAAGTTAAATGTCCATATAATGACGGAGATTTCACAAGCTGCGCAAAACATAGAAATAATGAAAATCCTATGAAAAGAATTGGGGACATGCATGACACTGTAATCCTTTACGTCCATCGAGTTTTGTATTAATATTCCCATTTGTTATTTTTTTTTCACCTAATCGGCACGTTATGCGAAAATATCTTAAATTGAGTGGCTTACTTTGGCCATGTTTAATTTTTTTACTTTTAAAGATGGGCATCGGTGAAAGAGGAACACGGTGAAATCTCAGAGGAGATGAGGTTTAACCGTTTTTCAATTAAAACGGCAAAAAATTAAACAAGGGGAATATTTCGATATATATTTTTTAAAACTGCAAGGAAGAAAATCAGTGCAAGTAACATATTCGTTTGTCAAACGGGTTTGATGTCATATAAATGTCTTGAGGGAAATAACAAAAATGCGTAATTTCAGTCACCAATGTAGGCCATGTTTTTTTAACACAACATAATTGTAAATTGATTTGCTCACTAACCTTTTCCCCCAATAACTTCTAAAGAGCAGCGTATGAAAAACAAATTTGCGAAAGCTGCATGTCGATATAATAATCAGATGATGTTTAAGAGTTTTCCAAAAAAAACGAAAAATGGTGGAAAATCCATCCTTGCGGACACTGGGACAAAGTCTAACAGGTCAAATGTTCTATGCTTAACACTTCAATCATTTGAAACTATATTTCCTAAACAATGTCCATTTAGTTATGTTGGGCCGAACATTAACTGCAAGTGACAATGTCTGGGGACAAACATATTTTAGGCGGCGGCATTTGCCCTGAGTATTACCAAGTCATGCATGCATTAATTTATTAAAGGCAGCGCTACCAGAGTTTATATTTCCATTGTAGCTATAATAAATCTAATCTAAAATTGTCCCGCCCTTAGCAGGGCCAAGTAACGTCCGTACAAATATTGGCATACCGAAGGATTTACCATACATATCGTTAGCAATTAGGTACCAAAATGTTTAAATAATAATTAAATATATATATATATAGTGGCACCCATCCCATCATCTTTGTTCAGGCATGCCTGTTTGAACCACTAGGATAAAATGGAGCAACACTTATTCGTACGGTTAATAAATAGGTCCTCTGCAATACAAATTAATTGCGTTCACCGCTTCTAAACATGACTGGAATGTAGACGAAATGCAGAATGACATAACATATCGCACATGACAAATCAGACATCATGGATTTGATTTGCCAAATCCAAATCTGCCTGGCTCACTGGCAAATGCGTTTTATAAAATGTTTTTCACTCTCCTATGGGTTATACCTTCTGGCACTAGTTATCAAAATCAGCTGGCCATCACTAAGAGCACATCCCCTGGTTCATTACTGAACAGACTCGCACTTCGGCTAACCAATGACAATTTGACACGGGGCGCAGCATGTATTTTAAAGTGACTTCCGGGCCATTCTGATGCCATCAGCGCCGCAGTTCACATCATAACAGGTGTTATCTGCTAGATGACTTGCTTATACGTTTGTTGCTTTCCAGACCACATTAACGTTGGATTTACTAATTTTAAAATCAAAGGAAAAAAGGAGTTTTGCAACAGTTTCACCACCATGACGAACTAAGTTGCGTTAAATCGAACGAAACTCATTTCATGGTCAAATTTCGTTTTTAATCTAAAAATGAAAAGCTTAGTTCCACCGGAAAACTTGAACTTTATAACATAAAAGCAGTTTCCACAAAACCGACTTTCACACAACGTACGAATATGAAAGGATCGAGCGTAAAAATCAGCTTGAGAATATATATTTTCTATGTGCAGAACATACGAATGATTTATATACTGTGTACATTAAACATTTACTAGTCCGTTGACAGGACTCACTGATGCAAATATTAGGTCATTAGAAATTAACTTCATGTAAAAACCAAAACCAAAAAAACAAAAAATTGCTTTCGACTTTTTAATACACGGTTATCTGTACACATGAAGAAAAACACTAAAATTAAACATTTTCAAATTATAATATCCCTTTTCATTAGGCAATGCAGTTAATACTAGATTCAATCATTACATATATTAGATCACACATAGTAGAAAGAAAAATATATTTAAAAAGTTATTAGCATTGAAGTTTACAGGAGTCAACAGTGTACTGGTTTGGGCGTTGAGGAAACTGGGTGGTACCAAATAAGACAACTTTGATCTTAATACTTAGAATATAAAAAACTACTATTAATTATTACACAGGTAGGATCCAGAAGCTTAGCAGTCTTGAAAAGTTAAAGTACAGAACATACATAAAAACCAAATAATTTCATTTTTGTCCACAGAAAGATGCAACATCAAATTTCAAATTACACATTCACAATCTTTGAACATTTTGAAAACAGAATAGGGAAATTTCTTCCTGTGAAAATGACTCAATGGAAAAAAGATTTAATTTATATATATATATATTTTAAATAAAGTATTTAGTCAAGTATTTGAGCATACATACACAGTTAAACAAGATAGCAAAGGCAAAAAACTCACGATATGCAAAAAACCCCTTTCCCCCATTTCAGATAATTGTAATAAAAATTATCCATTACATTTTTAAATGCTTGAAAAAAAAACTACAAGTTAAACGTTCATCAAAAATCACAGAAGCCATCTTTGTTTCAAAAATGAAATAAGACATTGCACCTTATTTAAACCAGAGTACAATAAAATGACAATGAAAAACAGAATACAAAGCACAACAAGGATTTAAATTAGAAATTGACTGCCATCTCTTGACATTACACCTGGTATTTTGTAACAAAAGAACACACTTCCTGTAATGAAATATCACAGTTTCATCTAACTGAATTAAAAAGCAGTATGTAAAAAGAAAATACATTTTACACATTCTTAAAACATCTGTTCTTTCTCGACAATAACACAAACTTACTCAAGACTGCTAAGCCCATAATTACGATTTTATTGCAACAGAACTAGAAAAAATAGATTATATTGCGTGTTGAGATGTTACAACTCCGGGGTTCATTTTGGGGTTTTACTTTCAATTTGAAAAAAGAAAAAAGAAAAGAAGTTAAGTCCAAAACGGATCCCGGAAATTGTCCATTTAAATAATGGTGTATACAAGTATTTAGTAATTAAATTTTTCCTGATTTAGAAAGTATTTTTTAAATTGAATAAGTAATTCTACAGCTAGTGTTTCTCACTAAGAAAAAAGTAAGTCTTCAAGGCATTGCAAATCTAGAAACCTGTTACAAAAGGTTTGTTTCATTCAGTGATTCCAAAATCTTCAACTATCCACTCTAATGTTCCTAGAAGACAAGAGGAGAGGGTAAAGGTTAAAGATATGTGGTGATGCACATCAGAAATGCAAGTACAGTACCAAAAAAAACATTTCTACGACCTTTGAAACTATGACGACATTGCCATGTCATTTAAGAGGGAGATATGAGCTCGTCAACTCCCTCAAAGCCAATTACCCAAAGCCCAATGAAATGCAAGTCTAGGCACATCACTTGCAAACCCCCATAGTACACTTGGCGCGAGGAAGCGAAAACCACCACAAACCACGCAAGGTTCTGACAGTATTCTCGTGGAACAGTCAATTCCAAGCCCCAAGATTAGGACGCCCCTGACGGGGAAGACATACTTTGACTCCACTGTCCCAGGAGAAAATTAAATAAAAGTTGATGGATTAACTCAATCTGGAGTAGCACAGGCACTGTCTAAGAGATTAGGTCGTACCTGAAGGCCTGGGGCCTGTGTCTGCTGTGTGCCTTGCCCATAGTACGCTCCCTGCTGCCTGTAATACTCCATCCAGGCGGCGCTGTAGTCTGGTGGGGAGCTCTGCTGAGATCCCGGCCCAGCCGGCTGACCTTGATGGGGAGGAGACAGACATAACTATACACAAAACACACACACTGCCCCAAGCAGACGCATATATAAATTCAAACAAATGAAGAACAAATTTTGTAGTCAACCTACTCTGTTTCTTGTAGTACTCCTCCCAGGCTTTGCTGTAATCAGGTCCGGTGCTCTGGGCTTGGCTCTGATGGCCTGGAAAGACGAGAGCTGAGGTCAGGCACACTTTCCATGCAGAAACAACGCACCCATTATTACAGTAACCCAAGGACTGTCAACGACTCCAGTTCCAAATTCTCTTCGACTGGGAATCTGAAACGGAGGCTTAATTTCTAGAAATACTGGGGACCGCCTTTGTCTTCATTAAAACAGACTGGTCGTATACCCTGTAAGATTACGCAACCCATTTAACAGTAGGTCACTTACAGTAAAGGTGCCAATTGCCTAGAAATACCTCTCAACTTCAAGACTCAATTTAAGATAAATTTACGGAACTTAATACAATCACGACTTTCAAACATTTAACGAATAAGGATTACTTTGTAGGTCACCAGAACATAGTTTAAACAGTAGTGGGGTACACACCACTTGTGCAATTTTAATGTGGGTGGAGGATGTGCACACACTCTCAAACGGGCCGTTTCCGGAGGTGATTTGATGGGCTTCTAAAACGGCAAGCATGTAGGCGACCAACTGGTTAACGTAATGAAAAGACCCGTTCAACACCATCAGGGACGGCCTTAGCCTTTTTGTACGAACTTCCGAATTGCAAGCTACCAGCAGCGATTTTAAGCACAGAGCATTTCCATTAAGTGGCTAAACAGCAGTCACTCTGGATAAGAGGTTAGCGGGATAATGAAAGAAATGTCAATAACAAAGACTAATCACTAGCATAAGGCGATACCCTTTCCAACGCAAGCCAACGTCAATTCATAAAAGCACCAGTGGAACCACAAACGTCCACCGAAAGGAGTACACGAACGAGTCAGTCAAGGGAGCTTATGGGAACCCAGCCTCAACAAAATTGGCAATGGGCTCCAACATACACAACCTCCAAACACCCAGTCAGGGGTTAGGTTGTATTTAAGGGTTTATAAGAGCTGAAAGTACCGCACAAAGTGAGGTATATGCCAACTGATAAATGCAAAGGCACTTGCCTAGCTTTTTATAATACTGCTCCCATGCTTTGGAATAGTCCATCTGCCCGGTCTGTGATCCATTGTGACCTGCAACCAGATACAGATTACACTGCTTGAAAACAGAGTCTCTGCATAAGGATGTTCTATTTCACAATTATTTTTTCAACAGACTGCCAAATAAAGCTCAATTTGATTTCCTGCCTTATTCAAAACCATCAGGATCGGGCTACCGTTTAGTGACCGTCACATGAAGGGCATTTGTACAGGAGACACCAATTGTTAGCCAGCTTTAATGTCAGACCGTATACAGACTAAAGGAAATGGACCGCGTTTGTGTTTATTAATGTGTGAAAGTCGCCTCTGCAGTTCTACGGAAGTAGTAAGTGGATTAAGTCGTCCTCCTTGGGCAGTGGCTTTATATCCAGGGTCATTTGTAGTCCGCTTGAAGGGCTGACTAACATTACACACCTCATCCTTTCCATCCACGTCCCCAAGGATTCAGAGTGCCACTTACTAGGGTCCTGTTGTCCCTGTGTCTGCCATGTCTGGTATGTCGTCCCCCAACCGCCCGTCATAAACGTTTGCGGTCCACTGTGGACAGAAGAGAAAGGTGAGAGTAGGAACGACCACACATCATGCAAATCACCAAAAAGTGGAGGAAAAAAGCCACTTACTTTTGGTGAGGAGTTGCTGGCCCTTGGGTGAAAGGGCTCAGACCAAAACTACTGCTGGCACCCATTCCTGAGCCCTGCAGAAGGGAGAGTCAAAAACACATGGCCTAATGAACAAAGCCCACAACCTGCCCACCCAACACACTGTTTATCAGAGTAATACCCATCGAAGACGACATATCAAAACATTCTATTCCAGAACCAAAATACCACCACACCCGAGTAGCGGCCCTATTTTCAATGCGTCATGGACTTCAAGCGCCAAATAGACAGCAAAAGAGCGCTGCATTAACGTCTGCGAGGCGGTGACAGAAACCGCGTGACGTGCTGAAAAGGCATACCCCGATCTTCTCGTCAATCAGCTGCCTAGCCATCTCCATCTGCTGGTGTGTTCCTCTGAGGGAGAAGATGCGGACGTTGGGGTCGGTGTTGGGCGGGGGGTTTCTCTGCAGTTCCACATGGGCCCCGGACTGCTGGTTTATGTTCTTGATGGTCTCACCCCCTGGAGACAAACCGCAGAGAGTCGTAAAGGGGTCCGGTATAACAATAGGAGTGAAGTGCGTTGATATCCCAAAAACCGAAACAGGCAAGTGGCTTTTATTTTGACAAAATAATTTAAAAAAAAACATTGCTAAGGGCCTTGAGCTTTCAAACCATATCAGCGGTTGGGATATGCCTACAAAGTTTAATCAAAGGCCTACAATCGTCATTTCAAATCTTCCGATATAACAGGCTCCGGCTCAGCAAAACTGGTTCATGGCACTTCAATTCTCCACACAGCTGCTTCAGAAGATCAGCAGCACCATCAACCATTCTGAGTGTAATTCTCAAAACAAAAGTTTAAAATGTGTAAGCCATCTACCCCAAAATGTTTAAAAAACTAAATGAAAGCAGCAGAGAAAGAATAAGACCCATCGTGACATTAGACATTTTTTTAGTTGGACCACAGCACCATTTTGTCTACAGGATGCCCTACCATTTAGTAGAAACACCGTTCTCCTCAGAGAGGTCTGATTGAGGGCCAAGCAGAAGCGTGGTAGCGACAGTATGCAGCGGCAGAAGTGAAATTATTTACATGCACTTGCAGCCCAGAGAAGAGAATAAAGGGGGCCTCACCTTTTCCGATCACCAGGCCACACTTGTCAGCCGGTATCGTGTAGGTCACCTCCTGCAGCCCCCCGGGCGCCCCCATGCTCCAATCACCGCGTCCTCTGCCCCTGCCCCTCGGGCCAACCTGGCCACCGAAGCCATCGCGCTCCTGGAACAACAGAAACGACTACGGTCTGCACACGAGAAAAATATCCCCAACTCATCTGAAATCACACCACCCAGAGCACAGGCAGTGTTCGCACTACAGCAACGCTAAGGCTGAATGCCCTTCAAATCGCAAAACACCTGGCAACCTGCCCCGCATCAAACCAGACAAAAACATTCAACGCCAGGACATGAGCAGTGTGCCCCCCCGTCACGGGTAGCCTTTTCCTCTCCGATTCAGAACCTTCCACCGTGCCCCTCAGTCGTGCCACCAAACCCTCTCAGAGTGACAAATCCGTGGGGAGAGGAGGAACAGTGCACGAGAAGAGTGGGAAAGATGGGGGGGGGGGGGGGGGGGGCGTCAGCTTGTGAGGCCCACTGCCATGTTACCTTTCTAATGAGGTCCCCTCTGCCCAACCACAGGGCCAAGGGTTCCAATTCAGCTACCCGGGGAGGGCCAAGGTTGACCCGGTCCAGAAGCCAGCCTGCCAGGGACTGAGCTGAGGAAGGCTGCGCGAGTGAAAAGTGGCAAGAGGCGCGGGGCTTACTGCAGCCATCACACATACATCTCTTCGCGTTACAATGTCAGTCTAACATACAGCCCTCCCAACGGGAACAAGCACATGGGTAAGTTATCAAATGGGAACCACGTTCGTTATCCTTTCAGTAAAACTGCAGTCCGAATGGGGCGGAGGGAAAAAAGGCAGCGCGGTGCGTAAATATCCGTAAACGGATGAGTCCACTACTGGTCAATATGATCACTGAGGAGTACCCATACATTCACTCTATAATTAGTACATTACAGCAGACAGCTTCACCTCTAATCTGCAGACAAGTCTCCCTGAAGCCCTGGTTAATATTTAAACAATAGATTACGAATGTCTTCCGTTTATGTTTTAGAGCCTGGAGATACCTTGCGTACGACAAGTAGGAGCTGAACAACGGTTGTTTTGTTTGTTCATATAACGGGCGGTTAAGGTTTAAAAACCAAAACACCAATGGTCATTGGCCAAGGAGACAATGAGGTGACGGGGAAGGGGTCTTTCCATGTGCAAAATTCTTATTTTGGATTGTTTTAACAAAGTACCAGACGCTGAATGGTGAATACGGGGAAGTGCTTTGATGCACGATCAGCACAGTGCGCACATTGCAAGCCCGGGGGGAACCTGGCCGTGGGAGCCCTACCTGAGCGGTGTGGACGAGCTCGTTGATGAGGTGGACCGCATGCTGACACCTGTCGGGCTGCCCCATCACCTGGGCGATTCTGTCAGGGCTGATGCCATCATCTGTACAGCGACGGGGGCAAACAGACCATTATCCCATCATACAACCGCAACGTACTGTAACTTGCTTAAAAAAAAAAACGTATCTAGAATTTCCATTAACTTTCAGCCTAAAACCCTCCGAAGTTAAGAGTGGCTAAATGTGCCTCGGCACCCCGCCCCCCTCCTTATTTTTCAGTGTCGCACACTGG
>JAOVYW010000093.1:2196834-2226346 GCA_025775045.1 Hiodon tergisus | reverse complement strand
GTGTACCACTTCAGACAAAAAAGGTTGAGGAATGCTCGACTCAACCACGGTCAAATGTGTCGTAAAAGGCAACAGTGCCAGATGGGTGCGACGGTGGCGTACCTGCACCATCGACGGCGTTGAGCTCCATGCGTCTCTGGGCCAGAAAGCCAGGCTCGGCGCTGTCGGGCAGGACGTCGGGGTTGGCGGCCGAGCTGCCAACGTACCGGCTGTACCACTCGTCCCTCTCGCCCACCAGCCGCAGTACCAGGTCCTGGAGCTCAGCCAGCTTCGCCTGGCGACGCAAGACCAGGACATGGGCGTACATCAACACACGCACGCTCAAACACACCAAGGTCGGCAGACCTACAACAGGAAAAGGGTAGTGTCCCCATACCCACTACCCAAGGTGTAGCGTCATGGAGAATTTGTCCTCATAAAAGGTCATAATTTGAGCTCATAAAAGGCGGAGCTCTCAGAACAAGGACAACTTAGATGGCTCCATATTTAAAACTCACAAGGAGGACCAGCAATTCATATAGCAAGCAACTGATGACTAGCCAGCAGGCTTTTCTAATAAAACCCAGCAAATGGTCCATGGCATGGTCAAAAATAAGGGTTTGGCGGGACAACCGGTGACAGCACCTTCATCTCCTCCTTGTCTTTGGCCAGAATGTTAATATAGTGCTCCTTTTCAGAGTTCCTTTGCTTCATGATGGCTCTTTGATTCTGGTAGAGGGCAATGTACTCCCCTGGGGACATAACACACACACACAAACAAACAAGTTGATTAAATTCATAGATCTTGGTAAGAATTCTGTCAGATTTTTAATAGCGGGTTATGTACACTGGCGGCACATTGGGGTTGGACATGGATTAGAAGGTTACAGGCCCAACTGCCAGAAGGGGAATTGCTGGTGTAATTCACACGATTGGCTTCTGTAAATGTACACCTGCATAAACGAGTAATCTGTGAAAAGTAAATAGTGTAATACAAACGTGGATTAGATGGGGCAGAGGCGCCGTGCTGGTGCAGACTCACCGATGGTGTCGGTCTCCCCGGACAGCTGGATGCAGCGGTGCTCCAGCTCCTCCACCCGCTCCTTCAGGTCGGCCTTCTCTTGCATCAGGGCCATGAAGCGAAGCTGCAGCTTCTCCATCGCGGCCCGCAGGGCCTCATGCACCTCCACCGGCACGTCGTCTGAGCCGGACTCGGGGCCTGAGTCACAATGGGGCCATTTGTGAGCATAAGCGCGCGTGCGTGTGTAATTGAGACACACTCATTAGCTCCAAAAACAACATTCAGTACCCCAGGCTAAGACAACCACACAACAACAAAACAAGTGCTGACACATCATTGGAAATCAGAAAACATCTAGACGGCCACGAGACATTCCCAAACGCACCCTTGGATAAGCTCTAAATCCCACAGACTTACTCTCTCCCTGTTGTGACAGCTCCCAGGCCTCTGCCGGTGGGAAAGATCTGCTCTCCACATGAAAGCCACAGGTTGACCCAGCCCCTTACCTGCATTGCCAGTGAAACTGTGGTGCTGGTGTCCCTGGCTCAGTGCCGCCACCCGTTGGAGAGCAGCCTGATGCTGTTTCCGCTCTTCCTGCAGCCTCCGGTTTGCGTCATCTCTCTCGCCCTCCAGGACAGACAGGGCCGACTGGAGGAACTCCTCCTGCGGTGAAGGGCAGAAGGATGAGGGCCTAGAGGACTAATCCACTACACACCTGACTAACCTAATCTACTGGGTTTTCTGCAGCAACCACTCAAAGGGACCATTAATGAAGAAGCATTAACCTACTGCCCTAACGTAATGGAAATTAACATTTTATAGGCATGCATTTTCACTCTCACCATTGCTTCCCTGCTGTCAAAGTCCTCTGGGATTGCAATGGAGGACTTCTGAAGGCTCTCTGGTACAAACTGACTCTCAAGACCAGCACCTACACAGAGAACATGAGACAAAGAGTCTGTAAATGATACACTTTTTCCCGCTACCATGGCAACCCACCCTGGTGCCCGACCGCTTCCTCCGTGCGTACCCTGGTCCCGGGGGGGCGTGGCCAGCAACGTGCTGTCCAGCAGCTCTCGCACCTCTGTCTTTAACTCCTCGTTGTCTCTGGCCAGCCGGTTCAGCCTCTCCTGCAGATGCGATCAAAGTCGTTAATCACCGATTCTTCGCGGCGTGTTTCGGGGCTCGCTCCCTGGCTTCTGCGCTCACCTGGGCTGCCTCTAGCTCCTTGCGGCTGACGTCAAGCTGCGCTTTGCCCTGCACCTCCTCGTGCTGCAGGCCCTCCATCAGCTGGGCTTGCTGCCGGAATTGCCGGTGCAGCTCCTCGCGCTCGGCGACCAGCTGCTGGTAGCCAGCCATGTACTGCTGCAGGTGGGCCAGGTACTGGTCCCGCTCCTCCAGGGCCGAGCGGGCCTCCTGAGACTTGGCCTCCAGCTGACAAGAGGAAGAGAATTAACGCAAGGCATCTGGCACCACTGAGGTTATTTCATATTTACACCACAGTTGTGATTCAATAAAAATGTAGTAACGCGCTCAATGTATATATTGATAGCTCCGATAACACTAAAATAGCCACTTTGGGACACAGTAGTGTATTTGGAAAGGAATAGATCGTCATAGCACAACTGTGTGTTCCAGGAAGACTTCACCTGTCCAGACCAAGGTGCACTCACCTGTTCTTTGAGGTTGTGCAGGTCCTCCTGTAGCTGGCCCATCTTGCGAGCCAGCTCCTTCTTCACATGCTGCTCTGACTGCAGGCCAGTTGTCAGCTCCATGTTCTCATTGGTCTGCCAGGGAAGAGGGGCAGGGCTAAAGTCACATCAGTTAAGTGTTCCACATGGTACAGCTGCCACTATGCTGTTGCCAACGCAAGCAATTACTCAGTGTGAACCGACTAAGAAAGCACTTCAGTAGATATTCATCGACAATAACAATGTGTGTATAAATACAAAATTAGGTGTAATGGTGTTGATGTAATAAAAGCACTTCATAGCAAACTCCTAAGCCGCGCAGCGCTCACCGCGGGCCAAACCAGTGCTCACCGCGGGCCAAACCAGCGCTCACCGCGGGCCAAACCAGCGCTCACCAGCTTGACGAAGCCGTTCTGCAGCTCAGCCAGCTGCTCCTTCAGCTCCCTGTTTTGGGTCATCGCTCGGCTGATGGTGGCCTTGTCGCTCTGGGCGTCCTCTAGGATGCGCCGACGGTCCTGCACCTCCTCTGCCCCCCGCTGCACCTCCTGCTCCAGCACCAGCAGGCGCCCCTCCTGCTCCTGGCACAGCCAGCTCAGCTGCTTGTTGTCCTGCACCTGGGCGACCACAGGACGCACGCAGAATACAGGTCACTGCCGTCGTCAAACCTTTCCCGGCGGCACCACTTTCGCCGATGCCGTCGTCTCACCTGGGCCTGGTACTGGGAGCTGAGATCGTCCCTCTCCCGCTGCAGGGTGCTGAGGGCCTCCTGGAGGGCCAGTTCGGTATCTGAGGGCCCCGCAGGCTGAGCAGGGGTCTGGGGCTCCGTTTCCTGGGAAAGCAAAGCTGCGGGGGGAAACGACACAGACACAAAATTGGTCAGGTAAGGGGTGGGGGGGTGGGGTCCGTCTAGTTATGCTAAACTTAGAGCGTTGCCTGCTTGCCTTCAGTCTTGTTTCATACGACCTACATTTTTGTGCAGCGCACAGAACACCTTAAAGCAACTGCTGTAAAGACGTGCTGACAAACTTCAGACGGGGCAACAGAAAACCGACTCCTACCAGCAGCACTCTTCAGGTCTGTAATCTGGGCCTCCAACTCCTGGATCTGTGCAGCAGAACTGTCCCGCTCCTCTGACAAGTGCACCACCTGCCAGGTGATTCATGAGACCATATATACTCGTATATATATATTCCCATTGCAGAAAGATTCTTCTAAGTTTCACACGTTTTAAACAGACCGACTATCATAGATATTTTATACATAGCAAAATATAAATAAAAGTTTAACATATCTCGCCACCCCGAACTGAAAGACTTTTATACCACATGTAAATTTTACAATCGATCATTCTCAGACCCTACAGAGACATACCTAACACCGGGAAGGAAACTTTTCCCAAGGGAAGAATAGCATGGAGAAGGCTGGAGAAGGCCGGGAGAGATATTCATAGAAAGGACAAGGAGACCGTGGGGGTTAAACGGGCCCAGATGGGCGGTACCTGAGAGAGCAGCTGCTCCGTTCTGTCCTTCCACACACGCCCCTCCTCCTGGATCTGCGCAGCGAACTGGTCTCTCTCCCTCTGCAGCCGCGCAACAGACTCCATCAGCTGGAACACAAGGAGCCCCGAACACAGAGGGAGTAAATCTAACACCGCATACACACAGCTGGAACATCAGCCACTGCCCTTCAACACACACACACACACACACCTGGGCCATCTGAGCTTCCATCTGCAGCTTCTCCTCCAAGACCTGCTGGATCTGTTGGTTCTCACTGGGCAGCCCAGACTGGCTAGAGAACTGAGAGGAAAGGTGAGGGAATGGGAGCACCGTAGACATACATTTACTAGATAGCCGACAGGGTCTTATCCGATACATCTTATGTTGTGATGCGGTTTGCATACAAAGAATACCTACTTGGTGTTACAGAAGCACTGCAGCCTCAATCGTAAAAAATAATCATTATAGACATTATATTTAGCCTTTACTAACATTCAACACACTTAAAAATGGCTTTTGCAGTTTCATACATTACCTTCAGTGGAAATTTTTTTAAGATTCTTCAATTATGGAGGGCACTCTATAAACCTCAAACCTCTATAATTATTATAACCTGCCTATACGTAATATTATTATACACAAAGATGCTATCCAAGATCATAATTACTACCCTTCTTATCCATTCATTCATTCATTCATTATATACACACACACACACACACACACACACACACACACACACACACAATGGAATTGCCCCAATGCATCTCTGTCTGTCACTATGAATCCTGCCACCACACACAGGGAGGGCGAGGAAGTTCGACTAGCCTCATTCTGTCACCTTTGAGCCTTTCACAGTGCAGGCTACACAGCTAGCACGAGAGGAGCTGCGGCGACTGGGGCTGAGGCTCCTCCCACTCGACAGCACCGTCAGCCTGGGAAGCGTCGAGCTAAGAGAAACCCTGCTGATCTCACCCAGCACAGTGCGACCAGCATGGGCGAGTTCATTTACTGACAGTCACTCTGTGGCACCTACACTACCATCATCATCATCATTTGTAGGTTCACATTTATTGAAGAAAATTACTATTGGGTCGCCCCCCCTGCAATTTTCGGAGCATTTCCAGATCTGTGCATCACCAGGCCTATAAAGTTAGGTAGAGTCAGGCGTCCGTTCTGTTTACATTCAGATTAACATGACTGAGCTTCGATGGTTGAGCTTCTAACCTCCCTTCCATCATAAATTATTTCTCTCTTGTGACAGCATGAAACTGTTTGTTCAACCATTTTATTTAGTGATGGTTATTGAGGAATCAAGGTTTTATTGTACCGCATTTCCACAGAGAAGCGAGAATTAGGCAATTGCGGCTACGTCACTGTAATTGGGATTAGCCTCCAGCCAGCGCTAATCGTTTTAACTGTGTGCAGGGCTCTGCCACAGCTGCTGCCCAGCCTGCTGGTTTAACAAGATCACCGCTGTTAGTGTGTCCGCTTTGGTACCAGCTTCGAGTACCTTCGGAAACTTAATTGGCTGACCAAGATATGTGCAGCTTGCCGTCAGCTTCTGCATTGCTTTGCCCCAACCTCAAAGTCATCAGGTTGTACTGACACAGATGAAGACAAGTGCTCGAAGTGCCTTTGACGCTCAACGGCCTCAACGCACTGCATCCGCATCTTGACTTCATCTCCGACGTTCACCATAATGCTTTTGTCAACGGACATAATCTATCCTCGTGACTCAGGCATCGCTGTGTCTTCACTTCCGTGAGAAGACTATTCGTACTTGGGTGGGATGCCCCAAGCGCTTTCATCAGAGAGCCATGAGCTCACAGTTTGTGAGCACTACTCCAAATATCAGACGGAGGGCACTTGATGACAGAGCCCAGCACCGTTCTTTGGCTTCAGAGTCCCCAGCCTCAGCAGATCTTACTGGGTTTCAGAGGAATAAAGAGGTGGCCAATTCAGAGGCAGCCATGTTGTGCTTGCCTTCTCTACATACAGAGCTCATGTTGCATATGCAACGAGCTGCAGAAATCCTGGGCATGAACTGGCCAGCTTCAGCAGGGGACAGCATCTGTCTTCAACACGCAGCCTGGTTGGCTGCAGGAGCCCCCACTTTTTCACCCTGCTTTTGAGCGGGTGTTCCTTCATGACCACACCCAGCTATGGCCCCTGCCGTCTTGTGTTCTGATGACACATGCTTTGTGGACTGCATGAAGCAGACAACTTGGGGCAAGATATAGCATAAATTATCTGAATTCTGGGGTTCTTAAAGGTTAATATTCCCATTTCAGGGAATCGGCGTTATAACAAAAACCCTAAAACTGAAGTCTTGCTATTTTAAGAGGCAAAGGGCTAAAAATCAGCTTCATAGGCTGCAGAGACCGTATAGTAATCAGTACCGACAGATATCTGGGTGACCCGCAGAGTGAGTGCTCTCACCTGTTGGATCATCAGGTCGGCCATCTCCAGCCTCTTGCGGAGGTCCTCCAGGTCGAGCCTCATGGCCGAGTTCTCGCTCACCCTTAGCTTCAGCTGCTCCACCAGCTCCGAGCTCTGCTGCCTCGCCTCCTCACTCACCTGGCTAGGAGGACAAGGCGGATGGATCAGACCGACCGACAGACCAACCGACAGACCAACCGACAGACCAACCGACAGACCAACCGACAGACCGAGCACAGGGATAAGCCCAGCTGACATCTACACTTGAAACCCAGGGAGAACAGAAGCAAACTAACATTAGTTAACGGTCAGGCACGGAGGCATTAAGCCAGCACGGAAAGGAAGAGGGGGAAAAAAACAAAAATACAGGAACAAGCGAAGGCAATAGAAGGTTCTGAAGGTCACTTACTTGAGTCTGAACACTTCATGTCTAAGGTTGTCCCTCTCCTTTTCAAGTTCTTTATTATGCTAGAAGAACAAAAATACATTTAGTAAGAGACAAGAAGAAGAAACGCATTTTCATAATACACCGAAGCACCATAAACCGCTCATTTTCAATAAGCTTCGGAGAATGCATGGTGGCCAGCCTTTTCCTCCTCACCGCCGTACCTTCTCAAACTGCTTCTGCTGGGTGGAAACGGAGGACAGGGTCCTCTCCAACTCGGATACCCTCTGCTTTGTGGTCTGCAGACGATTGCTGAGATCCTCCACCTCCGCTGGGGAGAGGAGCGGCTCGTTAGCACATACACGCACACGCACCAATCGGCCGTCAGCCACAGGACCTTTCTCTGGCCAGCACACGTTAGAAGCCTGCGCCCTAACACCAGTATTACAGTCACCATAGCAACACTGGATTTAGACAGACAAGTCACACCACCTCGCACCTGATTTCTGCCGGGCGGCCTGCTGTGTATGCGACAGCGCAGTCTGCAGCTCGGATTTCTCCGACACCAATATCCCAATGGTCTGGATGTGGACCTGAGAAGAAAATGGAACCAACAGTTAAATCAAAAAGGGGACATGCTGCAGGTATGGATATATACACATGTATATTTTTACCAGGGGTGCATTTAATTTGCTGCAGTTTAATTATACCAACAAAGATTCACAACTGCTCAAATATACGGCAGCAATTTTAAATTAAATGTACGGATAGAAACAAAAGGTTTTGCACTTTTTGTTATTGAAGTTACCAAGATCAAATTCATAACTAAGAGTCTACAACTGTACTGTAGGTTGCGTGTGACCTTGCTGGCATTCACCGGGGTACTCGGTTCTGGTACTCGTAGTACGTAGTGTCTGCAGGTTTTAAAGCTACCTCTCCATTAGCGCACGTTTTACACCAGGAACCAATCCAAATAAGGACCAGGAGTGCCTCGGTACTGGATTCTCAGGAAGTTACTCACCTGCAGCTGTTCCCTCATAGCGCCTTGCTCCTTCACAAACTTCTGCTCAAACGCTTTGCGTTCCTGAACAAACAGACCAAACTAAATAACCAAAAACAACAACAACAACAACGGCTTTGCTGTACTGCCATGATATAACGCACATGGGGAAGGAAATCTTTACATTTCCATCAATAAACAAGCTTCTCGGCCATCCAAACGAGGCCTATTTATTTGCGCTCGGACAGACACACATCAGGTGCTGGTAAGGCCCGAGGGCTCCACTGGCTGCAGTAGTCATGGGCGCAGCCCGTCCCTCTTCCCCTTCAGCTGCCGAGCGGCTCACCTTCTGCAGCTGCTCCGTCAGCCCCTGCGTCTGCTCGGTCTGCCGCACGCGGAGGACCCAGGAGGAGGAGGAGGAGACAGGGGTCAGTGACATCTCTAACAGCGTGACCTTGCTTGGATGCGGTGGCTGACATGTTGGACAGAGGTAAGCCAAGCCCAGGCCTTGCAGCAGGTGAAACAGCTTTCATAACCATTTACTCCACACCAAACACCCTCAGCATGGCCTATATATGTTGCACACCTACTGTATAACCAGGGCACATTCAACAAGCCCAACACACACAGTTGGAGTCACAGAAGGAAACGCAGACCTTTCACCCATTCCTGGGTAAATCACCACTCTGAAACCCACGCTCGAAAGTGAATAGTACAAGGTAGGTTAGTTGTTTTAATGCTGGTTAGTTGACACAAGCACACCCACAAAAAGACAAACACACAGTGCAACCGACTTTTTGCCGGTGACGTTCCCCAATGAACCAATGACAAGACACACAAAACCCACACTTTCCCCTGCCTAGGGTTATGAATTATTTCACCTAAGAAAGCGACCCCTTAAAAATAGACTCAAGCAAGAACAAGAATGCAGGAACTCGGAGGGGGGGGCCAACCATTCGCGTTGCAGCTCGCATGTCATCGAGCGCACAGGCAGGTCTGTAAGCCTGCATTCTTGTTCCTGTAAGCATCACCGTCTATTCACAGGCGCATTCGCGGGTCGATGGAAAGCGGTGCACGTGTGAAAACTGGTGCTTGCGCCATCGTTGACATGGGGTTATTTGACACACAGTTGCAGGGCGGAGGGGCAGCCACAAACAGTGGGGTGACAGTTGCTAAATGCCTCACGTACACAGACACTCTTACCAGCTGGTCTAGCTTTGCACTGAGCTGAGTGTTTGTTAGGTTGCTGGAGTCCAGGGCGGCTGCCAGCTCCTGGTTTCGAGTCTGACGTGCGGGCATGCACAGAGAGAGAGAGAAACCGGGGAAGGGACGGAGGGAGGGGAGGGGTGAAATGATTGGGGGTAAAAAATAATGTGAGGAACTGGGACAAGAACACACACACACACACACACACATATACATACATACATACATAAATCGGCAAGCAAAAAATTAGGAAATCCCTTCTTGGACCGCCACAGACAGGGAAGTGGACGGCATGTTCTCTGGGAAGATTAACAATCCATCTCAATGGGGCCACTTATGCCAGGGAAAGCACAGTGGAATGTTGTGGGCATAAAGAAAGGGTCAGGACCTGCTGTTATATCAGGCTCTAGTTGCTCGGGGTGTAATACATGTAAAATGTGCAATTAGATTCACCATAGTGAATGCTCACCGGTATGAGCATGTTATCTGCTTTGGATGGATTGGGCAGGTTAGTGGAGCTGGGTAAAAAAGCAACCGTTATTCCAGGATCACACTTTCAACCTCACCCAAGAGTGATGCCCGCTTTCTGCAAAACAGTCGCAAAAATCTACCGCCCAATTTCTAACGAAGAGGTGCGGTTTTGGCTCACGATCTAACTTTAAATCAGCATCACCGGATAAAATCGTGTGCTTAGGGATCTCATCTGAGGCTTACAAACTATCCCTGAGATAGAGGTAGGAAATCAAGCCTCCTATTGGTAGAAACTCGACAGCCATGAGCAGAGGTCCACACCAAGCAACCATGTGACTGGGAGAGGGCTGGAGCTCCAGCCAGAAGTGTTCCTGGACGGTCCGTGATAACGGCATGACTGAGTGGAAGGAGGGACCAGATCAGGGCTCACAACCCCGACCCCTCTGACCGAACAGACTGCTCCTGCCAATCTCATCTTGACCAAGGAACAAAAGCCAACTTAGAAAACAACAGAAACCCAAGAGAGAGACGGTAGGATTGTTGTCCTACCTCAAGTTCTTTTTCACTGGGGGCCGACCCAGCACTGTCCCCATTCACATAGGACGAGGAAGTCGACGACTTTTATAAAAACCAAGAACAATAGCATAAAGAATTAATAAAGATGTTTTCCCACATAAACAGCTTGCTGCATCACATCTACACACAAAAAAAATCAACATATGCAAAACACACATTATTTATGCACAAACACGCTGTAAAGAAATAAAGTAATTGCATTAAGAAAGCTTCAGTGCAAGTATATGCACATTTTAAACAAAACAATAATGGATTCACATTATTACCAAATATTTTAGTTCCTTAGTACTTTAGTACAGGTTTTCTATACGTAAGCCTAAACCTTTGCAGAACAGTCAGGAGTCCATCCATGAACTACACAAAATGGTTCATGCTTACCTGAGAGAGCAGGCCGTTGAGCTGCTGGGACAGCTGTCGCAAGCTCTCGGTGGAAGACAGAGGTCTGCCAACACACACGCACCCGCGCACGCACACGCATTAAATCACAAGACAAAACAGCTTGGAGTTCTTATTTGGCTTAAATCCACCATGTGTAGCTATCAGAAGGCTTAATAGCAAGTCCTCCATCTCCAGAACAGGTGGAGGGTGGGTAATGGAATGCTATATCTTGAGAGCATGACTGCTTCACATCAGACATGGTTTCTCACCTGTTCTCGTCACGTGAATTTTCATTGGAGCTCGCCTCAGGGCCGGAGTTCTGTAGCAGAAACGAGAGTTTATCCCGGTCAGCAAATCCGAGACCAACTTTCAATAGGAAGAACAATGTACTAAAAGACAGGCTGACAAATGGGATGTTTTATACGATAATTGCGGAGGGCATGCACTATATGATTCTTCTTGTAGACGTCTGCAACAACAGACACAAATGAGACCCAAAAGAAGTAAAAATATACATTTTTAAATGTCTGGAAGTTGTATGGCACCACCACTGGCATTCATTGTTAACATTAACAACGGACATGTTGGGACAGAGGACTGGCACACGAGCGGAGGGCTGACACACACAGAGACAGACAGACACACAAACCTGGGCTGCAACACTGTCGCCGACACACTCGGGGTTAACATCGTTAGTAGGCTTAGGCACAGGCAAGCTGTGGGCTGGCTCTCTGCCCAAGTCGTCAGGCGGCTGGAGATCTGGGGAGCCCCTGGTCTCCCCGTCAATGACAGCCTAATACGACACAGCACAGCAACACACTGTAACGGACTGAAAGGCATCAGAGGCTCGCAGGCCTAACAGAGAGCACACTCAAAACCACACATTAAGCTTACTTGTGCGGGCATGAAGAAACAGACATCCAAAACAAAAGTTCTGGTCACGTGACAAAAACCATGTCTGAATGACTGACCCGACAAGCAGAAAGCCTGAAACCTAATATCAATGAAGTATTGGCCCAGTGCAAAGCGAAGCAAAGTAAACTGGATTGATACCAAAATAAAAAACGCAGGCAGTCATGTGTGGGACAACATGCAGAGAGAGAGAGAAAAAGAGAGAGCGAGGGAAATGGGAGCAGGAAAGAGGTCAGTGAGAAAGCGGCTCACCTTACTGTTTACAAATGGAGGCAGAACGACTCCATTAGTCAGACTAACGTCAGACACCAGAACTTTCAGAATGTTCTGAATCTAAACGAAAGGGGGAAATCGAAAGATTTGGAAAGAACAGGTGAGTGTGCCAACGCTTGACAAACGGTCAAGCACTTCAGAGGAAATGAAGACAGACGGGGGGAGAGAGAGAGAGAGAGAAAGAGAGGTCCCCAAAGCACCTGCCATTAGCTTACTACACCGACACCCAGGAGGAGCTGTGCAGAATTCCCCTCACTACCAAATTAGTACCCTGACACCTTGAATAACAGATATGATCTCCGCTGAACCGTTCCCTTTCGGTTCTGAAGCGTATTAGGCTCGGATGAAGAAATCGCAAAAAGCAGTTACTCGTTAATTAATGAACCACACGGACGCGACGGTGAATCCCAGACTGCGTGCACCAAGACAGGTGGCTTCGGGAGGGAGGCGACTCACATTGTCTGGCGAGTGCCTGTCCCCATCAGCGGTGTCCGGGTGGCTGTCCCCCTTCAACTTGCGCTTCTTCTTTGCCCCCACACCAGAAGAAGGCGGAGCACTCTTCTGCTGAAACTCTTTCAGCTGGTACACGCAGGGAGGGGAGAAATGGGTGAAGTGAAGGGAGTTTAAATCTCAAACAACCTGATTACCTGTCCACTTCCATGAAGACAAGCAACCTGTCCTCTTGTCTGCGTATACAAGAGTGTTTAAATCTAAAACAATGTCTGCAAATTACCATTAGAGATACTCACTTCTGACTTAACTGAACAATAGCAAGCAATCCAAGTCTCGTCTAGTCATTTTTAACCTTCGGCAACCTTGCTAACCCTAGCAAATTCCCTTTAGTCATTCTGTCATATACACATCCAGCCTTACTTTAAATTCAATCCTCCAGTCAAAGTAAAACATTTTACACAGACGTTTCAGCTATTAATCAATAGAGGAAGAACGCCTTGGTCAACGACAAAACTTTATGAATATTCTCAATGTAAACCAGAGATGGATATAGAGAAATGGAGAGATTATCCGTTACACTTATAAAAAGCATGAAACGGACCAAGGACTCGAGAATGAGAGAGAAGGGGGAATTGAGGGAAGTTAATGCATCAAGTTAAAAATTAAACAAGAATAACAGGTTATTTTATCCTCCTGTAGAATAAAACCCTACCCTAGATAGCTATTAAGCTTGTTTTAATCAAAACGGTTACTATGGTTAAGTCCTTCATTCCATATTGTCAGAAGGATAATAGAGAACAGATTCTTCGCATTGCAACCAAAAGATATTTAGATTAGACTTGCACTAGATAAAACCGTCCATGTGATGCAGCTGTCATGCCGTCTCTAGAATTCCACTACTGATTCCTAGATACGGAAGTGCTGACTAAGAGAACACCCAAGTTCTTAATAGTGCATACTCTTTCTGCTTTCGAAACATAATGTGGATCAGCTCAGCAAATTAACTAGCCAGCGTGATCATTTTTGAATGTCAGATGGTGTCAATCTATCCAAAATACCAAATAACATTTATAATACGAGGCCAATTTCATGAGGAAAAACTGGTCTTTCGTAAACTATCTAGCGATGAACAGTGTAGTACCAAATCTGTTCGAAATATGAACTGATATCTGGCTAGCAATCTCTGTGTCGTCAGCTTGTCAGTATTCCGACACTGGCTGACATTACTAAAGCAAGCGTTTTGGTCGAGTGTACTAACTAACAAGTAGACATGTAGTGAGCGATGAATACTGGTATGTACCTAAGTATATTAGATTAGAAGGAACCCGGATTTTACCGTTTTAAAATGCCACGTCCCATCTTACCGAACGCCACGTCCCACGGTGCTAGCTAACTACCCAATATCTCCAGTCTTGTTGACTTCGAAATACTTATTTCACAGCGTGGTAAAACACCGAAATATAACATTTCTAGATAACGACATAGACTAGAGTACCGGGAAATATATACAATTTTAAAACACTGCAAACAGTCTATACTCCTCGCCTGACTTAAACTGTAACACTCGCTATAGTAGGCCATAGCCAATCCCCGACGTTTCCATCGCACAGCCATTTAAAGGGCGCCTGAAGAGAATTAGGTAGACGCGGAACTCAACACCGGAATAGCTTTCATAAACCAGAAAAAGCGTCACCTTGTCGAGCAGAAAACACACAGCAATTTACACTGTCATTTGTTAACAATGGTGGGAAAACAAAGTTTTCTACCTTTTTCTTTGCTGCGGCGAGTTTAGTTTGCCTGCTCTGGTCTGCCATTCTGTATCGTCCGGCACGATAAACGGCACCACGTCATCAAGAAGAATTCAGTGACTGACCGAAAAGCAGTTCGTAGTCCGTGTCGCTAGAGGCAGTACTAATAGGCAATTAGTTGTGTTGCCTGACTTGATCTCATGTTGGTCCTTCTTACGCGTAAATCGTTCGGTGTGTCTAATGCTATGAACCAATAGGTCAGTGGTTCCCAACCTTTACAAAACATTATTTGTTTTCGATCATGTGATAATTTGTTATGCTATATCGAAAGTAAACATTCATTTTAGAACACATTTAGGTTATTTTATGTATATTATTTTGGAGGCAGCCGGAGCCAGAATAGACAGGATTAGCCACAGATTAGTGCACAAAGTGAGAATTGTATTCCAGTACAGGATGTGTATCTACAAGGCTACAATGGAAAAAAAGAGCTAATCAGGCTACAAATATGTAAACAGGCCACCTCCATACTGAAGAAAGACTTTTCTATTATTAAGGGGGCTCACTGGTTATGGCTCTATCCATCCATGACATGTATGTATTTTTAATGTATTATGATTATGCCGGTGTCTCTTAACTCGCCATATTTAATGCGACGGTTGAGGTTTTTTCAGTAGGCGAGTGGGTTGAGGAGGAGCAACGGTGAGGAGCGGTGCGGGAGCAAGCGAGAGAGAAAGACGGAAAGAAAAAGACGAACCGGGGTGCGGAGTGCGACAGCTGCGAAGTACGCCGACCGTACCCGAGTTTTCTGTCGGACTTATTTTGTGTTTAGCTCAAGCCACCTAGGCGATTCCGTGAGGGACGAAAATAAAGTACGGCGGAGCCGGTAGTAATCCATAAAACCGGCGTCTATACTGCTGCATGAATAGATTTTTTAAAAAAAGGCCCCATTTCAATGCCATGCGACCCCAAGTTTGGGAACAACTGCAATAGGTTCTTCTAGACATTGCACGTCTATCTAATATCGTATTACAAATAAGATTCCCATTGTTGTTTAATTAATTGCGTGGATACGTCTGCAAGGCATTCAAGTGAGAATAATATTAGAAATGAATTTCCTGATTATCGCCATTTGTGTATATTAGTACCTGTCATATGGTGTAGCACCTTCATTTTCTCCCATTGGAGGAATGATTGATGGCCATTCTTGTTCCAGCAGATCTTTCCAGTTCAAATGGTGGAAGCCTCCTTCAGTTCTATTAGTTATGTACTGCATTGCAATACACAGTAAATGTTGGAAATTCAGCTCTGAGTAATGCCCACTGCGAAGAAATGAAGATCAGTACTCCTAATGTTTTTCTCCACAAATCCAAAATATCTGACCTTTTAAACCACATGTGAACATCTGCTATGATGTGTATACAGTCCGTTTTAACCAATACTAAGATTCTCTTAACATTCCATGGTTGAGATCAAGATTCATATTCACGTTACATTGACTGCTTCATCATAGTACCACCCACCAAATGTCCCTTTAAACGTTACATGCCCTGCATTAGCCACAGTAATCACTGACACCAAAACATTTTTTTTTCCAGGCACCAGCCACAGACACTTTGATTCTATACAATGAACCCAATTTTACATTTACTGTTTTATTTTTATTTTATGTGATAAGACACATCAAATCAATTTTTGCCCAATGCATCATACATAACACAAACATACACAACATAACACAAATCACTCTTTTTAACTCCCAACATAGAACATTTATTGTTTTAGCATACAAAACATATCTACTTACATAATTGGCTATATTCTATCCCAAAATATCTAAAAAGCCAATTAAAAAAAAATACGTTTTTCACTCAGGTGTGCGTCTAGCTCTGAGCCTCCTTTAGTGACTGTGCTTGGAGAACTCCTTCAGGGCCCAGGTCTTGTTTTCAATCTCCTGCTGGAGCTGAGAGTACTCCTTCACCAGAGTTTCAAACTCCTGGCCCAGCATCTCAAAGGACAAAAGCATTGACTCAGTAGACTGCTTCTCTGTCCGTAAGGCCTTCAGCTCGGTGTCAAGCTTTTCTCTGAGATGGAGACATAAAGATGCGGGTTATGGAGAATAAGGAAGGAAAAAGGAAATGAGGGGAGAGAGACACAATAAAAGCAAGGTAGAGGGCGTAGATAGACAAAGATTTCCTGGACGTCAAAGGGTAAAAGTTGAAATACGTACTCTTCAGCACAAGAGGTAGAACTGCCTACAGTTTTAACCATCATTTGCTTGTCATTTGTTAAACCAGAAATAGGACAGGTAGTTCGGTTTTAGTTGGTTCTGCACTTCAGACATTTCTAATTGGTGACTCGGTCTTACCTGATTTTTCGGTGAGCACATATTTTCTCTGTTGTGTAGCAATCCAGCTGAAGCTCCAGCATCTCAGCTCTGTGAGAAAGAAAAAGGCAATTATATTGGAAATAAAGGTGAGTCACCTGTCAAAAACTCCTACATTGATTTTATGCCAGTGCAGTTCATGGGCACACTGCGCATGGCTAGGACCAGACGGAATCTGTAGGGAAGTTTTCCAAATCCTGCAGATATTAATACATTTGATTTCATGTCTTTTTTATAAAGAAAAACATACTTTTGTATAAATATTTGCCTTTAACCTATGCAACCTTTACTTAGCCATAATACTAATATAATGTACTATATTATATTTAATTATTAGGGTTCAAGCATTAAAGCTGTTGGAAACCTATTGGATTTGTTAATGTTTCTTCATCCTCTAAGATAATCATATTGGTTCAACGTTTACTGTATGATTACAATAGGATTATTATGGTATCGTTTCTTTTGTATAGTCACACATAACTCAAAATATTCTACCGACCCCCGTTGTAGTCAGTTGCTGTAGTTGTCGTCCGTACTTTTGTTGCAACATATTGTTTTTGCTGTGTTTATTTAAATGATCATCATTATTGGTGTTGAAAAGAGTTTCTACTGGAATGTAATTGAAAATGTCCTGTCTCTACTTTTCCCTAATTAAACTAAAAAGTTTCACACATTGCCTACACTGTAAAAAGCATTTTAAATGTATATTCTTTGTGTGTTTAAATGATCCTTCTGTTTTACATACACATTTTAGCGTTTTTAAAATAAATATAGACTGAACGCTACGCAGATGTTAGCTAGAAAACTGTCTGTATTTAGCATCATCATCCAAATTGGAAGGTCCAATTTCGTTTTATTAAATGAAAAGTGTTGCTAACTAGCTAATTTATTTACTAACCTTATATATATATATATATGTGTGTCAATGTATTACAATACGATACATTAAAGCTAAACAGCCAGCTTAATTTGAGGTATGTCTTAAACCAAAAAACATTTTTGCTAGCTCAGGCATTCGCCAATCCCTGTGATAACAAATTTAAACATAATTTGCATAATTTCTCGTTAGCAACAAACTATCAAATGACAGATATATAGGCTAAATGTTCCAAAAAAATAAATAAGGTAGAATCTTTAGGCCCATGGATTCATTTAATTGAGCGATTACGTTTTTTTTTTTACTGTTGTTGACAGTGTTTACTCTTGTGACAGATGGTAATACTTCATTTTGTACATCATATCAATAAATTGAATTCTGTAGATTTCTGCAGCATTGATTTTTGTCAAAAAACGCAAGCTCCCAGATTCCCTCAGGCCCCAAAATGTATTCCCACCTGATTTTCCGGTTGACGATCTGACACTTGGCCTCCAAGTATTCCACTTTCTTCATATCCAGGTCCTTCTGGGCTTTCAATCTATAGTCCACTATGAGTGACTGCAGGATCTGGATGCAACCCAATAACTCCTGCATAGACAGGGTAAATAGTAAAAGAAAGCAGGGGAAACATACATACTAATGAACTATAAAATCCAACAACCTCAATACCTAACAATAGCTAAATAAACTGTTTAACTTCCTCAAGGTACACAAATACACACAAAAAAAATTATATTATATTACATAAAGAAATTAATGCAGGTAATGCGCTTGTCCCTTTGGTTAAGTGAAGGTGGAATGTGTTGGTGAAAATATGTGTTCAAGAGCCATCGGCCATCTACAGCATTGTTTCCTTAAGGCTTTGAGTTAGGGTATCACGAATCCAACTTATATTTGAACTTACAGAGAGGTAGCACTGAGTCTGCCGCTGCAGCAGGGCGGCGCTCTCCCTGTTTTTTTCCTTTAAGCTTTCCGTTCTTTTGCTCGCATTCTCCAAGATCTCTGGCAACTGAGACAGCTTCAGGCTTTTCAGTCCCTCACTCTCTTCCTCTGAGAGTATACAGACATATATATATATATATATACAGATGAGCTTAATTTGTCAATCCTACAAAGTTGAACACATCCCCCACAAATGACCCAAAAACAAATAATGCAATACCATAAGACTAAAGTTCATTACCTACTTCCTCATACTCACAATCTCTCACAAACACAAACAAGACGTATGCAGTATCTTGCTCTATATTTAAATAATTTACACGGACACCCCTTGGTCTTACCCCAGTCAGGCTGGTAATATGAGAGTATGTTGAAACACTTCTTCTTCAGGTGTCTTTCCAGCTCTGGCAAAAGCCGTTGCTTCATGCGTCTCACATCCTAAGAAACATGGTGAAAAGGCCCAATAAAATCTTTAAATGACTTTTCTGGTCTAGTAGGAGGATTGCAATACTTATCTGTTACAGTTCATCCGAGTAGACTACAGTGCCAGAAGTACGTTGACAGTGTGGATTTGGCTAGTTCAGCCACACCCATTGCTGACAGGTGTAGAAAAATTGAGAAAATTGTGTGTATGCGCAATCCTGTGTACAATTACTACCAACTCTGCAAGGCGTGCATGCGTGTACCTGCTCTGGAGGCATAAGGTTCAGCACGTGTTGGACAGAGAGCCCCAGGAGCAGGGGCTGGTCCTGACTGGTGGTGGGACTGGGATCCAGCTGCCTTGCACACTGGGCCACCAGCAGGCACTGCTCCATCGTTTCATAGAACTTAAAAAAAAAAAAAAAAAATACAGAAAATGATTTTTACATTAATTAAAATTTGAGCGAGCTGAACACAATTTCTGCTTTCTGACTCCTTCAATCATTCTAGCAATACCATTTGAAAAAATTAGGCTAGTGCTTATCAAGATATAAGACATACGTATGTGGACACTAAACATGATTTTCTTTCAGTTCTGTGCCATAAATATTTGTTTATAATCTTTATTTGTTTACATATACAGACTTAAGAAATATAATTTTGGGCCCTTATATTAAAAGCATTATATAGTAATATATAAAGCAATATATTAAAGGACTTGTATTAAAAGTTTAAACTGAAGTTTCAAGAACATCTTGGGCCAATTACACAGTGGCAGCTAAATCGTGATGTTTCCTGCCACAACTGGATTTCACAAATAGTTCTTGTTTTGACACCAACTCAACAGGTACAAGAAAGACGGTGATCAAAAGCTGCACTAGAAATCCCTCATGCTGAAAACCTGTGTCGCAGTTTGTACCTTGTTGTCCTCGGCCGAGGTGTTGGTGTGGTGTCTCCTGACACAGTGCTCCTGGATCATTTCTTGCAGGAGCCGATACAGACTCTCCGAACGCAGCCAGACCAACCTCTGTGCCTGCAGGTCTCTTTCAGCCTGTTCAAACACGCATTTCACAACATCTTATAACATGAAACTTCATAATACAGGGCGTTTATACTTCCTATCCTTATTATACACAGCTATAACATTCTCCTAAAGGCAAAATGATATGCCGATTTCAGCAAGAAAGAGGAAAGAAAGAAATCAAAGGAAAGAAAAGGTAAGAGATTCAGGGGCATGGTCCTACCTCCTCCAGGTCCTTCTTCAGAGGCAGGGTGAGACCCGTGCGGTCCATGTGGTGAGATAATGCTACCAAGAGCTTACAGAAAAGGGGATTCTGAGACAGGTCCTCTTCACTTATCTGACAAAGTGGGAAGGACGCCAGGACTGTTGGGGATATGGCAGGAAACAAAGAGTTCTGCATTTTGTATTGGCATTAACATTAACATAGCTACAATGGAAAAATAGCAATCAGCAATATATATATATATATATATATATATATATATATATATATGTCACAATCCCTAAAATTTGGAAATTACCTTGTTGGTGTAGACTGTCCCCTTTTCCCAAAGGAGGGACACACGGTGGATCCGAACACGTCGTCATTGTAGCTTGACAGAGGTTCAGAAGCCTAGCCGACGTTAGCTCTTCGGCTAACCCATTATTCACATCAAGCTACCAACACAAAAATAACAGCGTCCCCTTTTACCGTTTTATAAATATTGTCCCACTTTTGACTAAAAACAACTTATTCCTCAGTAGCATTTTTTGCTCATTTCACCTGTAAAACAAACACAAAATTAACAAATTGTCGCATTACAGAAATTCTGAACCCGATATGGGTAAAACTTAAGTTATAGTTGTCTACAACGCCAGTGACGAAAAGCACAATGTTTTTTATTAGCCTAATGGACCTGGCTCAATCGTATGAAATGCCACAGTGTTGCACGACACTAAATGACCAGCTAGTTTCGTGTTGCTATTCCTTAGCATTTCATACTTTCAAACAATTTTGTAGCTAGCTGAAAGTTCATACATACGTTTTATAAGCGTTTGTGGTGGTGAAGAGGGGGACATACGTGGAAATATCTAAGATATTTGTAATCAGACAGAAATCAGGTTTGACATTATACCTCTCCCTGCGCGCGCTTTCCGTTTCATTAAACAAACTACAGAGAGCACGGTAACCTCACATGTGCAGAGGGGTGTACGAGTTTCTTAATAAAATGCGATACATGTCAAAGCTCTAAATTATGCCAATACATTTATAAATAATAAATATATATTAACAAAAAAGTATGACTTAAATGATTTGCCAAAATGTTTTTTGTTAATTTCCAAATATCTTTTTTCACAAAAATCCCCGTCATATAGAGTATTTTAGCGGTCTTTAGAGTACATTAACTAACAATAGGAGGGGGGATTGTAGTGAAAATGCATTAAATTACACACCCCGCCCTTCGAACGCACCAACTCCTTTTTACCTGCCGATCTCATCGTATCCAGTGAGTTATACAAATAAACTGTCTGCCTTCAAGACCAACGAATATTTCTTTAATGCTGCGCGGATATTCTGCTAAGCATGTCCAAATGGGCCAGCTGCGTAAACTCTTCCGGAACAAACGTCATGCATCTCCTAAGCACCGATTCCGCGAAAACCGCGCTTCTCCTGACATAAACAGCACTGGAGTAGTCACTTTCGAACAGGGGGGCGGTATTTCCAAATTTGAAATTCTATTGCTATTACAGATTCTATGGCTGAACGTAGTTATAAATATTTTTGTTCCATTACGGACATTTTTATACACAAATATAAAAATCCAAATTTCACGCTCTTTCTAATTAAAAGGTATTATTATGTTGGATCTGCAAACAGTTTTTTTTCCCTAACAAAATGTATCAGAATTGTCATCGTTATTTTATTTAATGTTGAGCGTTTATTCATCTTGCTTTGTATCGACGTAATTCCTCTGGCTGTTTTCCTGTAAGCTTATTTAGTTTGCTGTGTTCCTCAATAAAGTATTTATTTAAGAAGGTCTATCTGGGAGATTTAAATTGGAAAAAGCGGAAGTATGTATGCAAGCAAATCTGATCCTCACTCTATGTACTACTGCCACCTCCTTGGTTGGAGGTGCAAATAACACAAACTGAGCTTGCATAGGTTATCACTATTATATAGACATTATATAGGCAAAATTTAAGGGAAAAGATAGCAGCGATATAAGTTACGTATTTGCACCCATGAACTTGAACCTGAGCACAGAATCGTTTGGAAAGATAAACACATGTTTAAGTTTAGGGGTCCATGTACGTTCTGTCCCATCCACTTCTTCTACAATACGACTCAAAACTGAATTGGGCATCCATGTTTGTTCTCTGTGCTCTGCAGCCAAACACCAAATTGTTTTCTAACTGTACAGACCATGACCAAGTATTTTGCCTGCTGGCCATTTATGCAATAATCTTGAATATCCAGACTCTGGTATAATGAGAGAAGCACCTAGATAACGTAGTGCTAATTTGAAATTCTGCAAAGTGCCAGTGAGAACAATGTCATAATTTAATATTTTAATGGATTGCACTGACATGTTTTTAGACAGAATTTCCTTGCGATGCCTAGACTCGACTGACATCGTATGATAATCTATATTACAGAATTGGCCTAATCAGATAACTCTAAGATTTTGGATTCAACCTTGTATAATTAGAACTGTAATGTTCTTCAGTTGTAGAGTGTAAACCATACACGTTCATAGGTGGCAAAACAGTTACATTCCCTCAAATATTGGTAGTCACGTTACGCATAGAGTAGAAGGCACACAAGATGATGCCTTCCCTTTTTTGTACTAAAACCAGAAAGAATATATACGAACAATATAACATAATTAGAGTAGTCTTGGGAAAACTTCGTTTCTCTTGCATTTTTAAACGAGTTTTAAATCCGTCGATGTTTCCTAAAAAACAGGTAACATTAAGTGAATCAGGAACAACCGAAAGATTTAGATTCAGAACGATTCAATGCTGAAAAAAATTCTGGGACCAATATAATTACACAGTATGCAAATAATTTGTGTAACGATAGCGGTATAACAGAGATGTCTTGATCTCTATTTAAATTCAATTTAGTGACAATTGGTGACAGTTTTCACGATCCGATTTATTCTCAACTAGTCTAGACATGGTGCCATTGATCTAGAGGCGTGTTCTAACTGTTTCTTTAGAATGAATGGTATTTTCCGTTGTATCAACAAGATTTTCGTTAAGGATGCAAAATCACATTAAAAGATTGTAACACCACTACGACAATTAATTCAACTTAAAAGCAGATCTTCAGGTATTCCATTATGTGGGAGGCCTAGAAAAAGAAAGAAAAAGAAATCGAAAAAAAGACCATTCTTGAGACAGACATTGTACTAACCAATAGCACTGTACAGTAGATCACCGGCAGACAGATTATTGGACCGCGACACACTGATGTTTAGCCAATAGCTACTGAACAGGTAGGCGTGACTCATGACAACTGCAGGAGAAGTACGTGTTCGAATCAGGAGCAGCCAGCGTGCTTCTTGTAGCCAATGGATGCCCTCCAACGAGCTGCTTTCCAACCAATCGCCGGCCTCCACGATTGGGGCGAGATGAAGGTTTATATAGAGACGACATCACTAGTTGATATTCATATTAACATACAGATAGAGAGTAAGAGTCGTGGGATAAGAAGTCAAGTCAGAACGCGACGTATAAGAAGCTTTTTTTCCTTTCCTAAAAGCGAAAACAACCGAGACGAATATCAATATATTCGCTTGCAAAAAGGTATGTTTGCTGTGTTTAATTGGTGTGCTTTTTTTCTTTTCCTAAGCTGATGAATAATTTGCTAGCTAGTTTCTTCTGTTTCCTAATATTAGTCGATTAACTCCTAACCTCTCCTTTGAAAAACTAATTATTACTCTTAATTTTAATGGTTATAACCACGAAGTTTGAGACCGTTCAGCCGGCCATCTAGGCACTATGATGTGGGTAGTAATCGTGGCAATGACAACTAGATGGCCGAGATTGTTAAACTGGCGTAGTGATAATTATGCAAAATTATTTAAATCAAAGTGTAATGTAGTAGGAGCTATTAAAACGATGGATAGTGGTGTTGCGAATGGCCTTCCTTTTGGTTAGGTATAACTGGGCGATTACCTAAAGAAGTAGACGAATGCATTAACTACTCGCATTTGCTCGTTAATCTGATGGGGGGGTTAAAAACTTCATGTATTAGGCTGTCTAACCAATCAAAGAAAGTCAGCCATTTTGCGAGACACGTTTCCTTAAAAACGTCTATTACACATGGTATTAATATCTGCGGCGGAATACTTAGGTACTGACCGCTTAGGTATCCAATCGCTACCGATCGACTTTTATAGCGTTTTACCAGTTTTTATATAGACGTAGCGAAATGGCGGGTTTTATAGTTTTTGTCGTAGATTCTTACATTTACATATTTAATTCCTTCTTTGACAGAATACTTAAGACCCTGTGGAGCAGATTGTCACGAGGATGAAGTTACTGTGCGTTTTCCTGCTCGTCGTGGCCGGCGTGTTGGCTGAGGATGATGACAAGAAGGAAAGCGTGGGCACGGTGGTGGGAATCGACCTGGGAACGACCTATTCATGGTAAACGCGATTCTTGTCCTAAAAGCAGTGTAAGAGGGGATTTGTAAGACGTAGAGTCTTGCAGGTGGTGTATCTGCTTTACCTGTCTACGATAACTAGGTCTAGAGGTCGTCTTGCTATTCAGTTTATTCGGTGTATTAATGGGTTATGCCTATGTTTTATTCCCCCCCAGTGTTGGTGTCTTTAAGAATGGTCGTGTTGAGATCATTGCCAACGACCAGGGTAACCGCATCACCCCTTCCTATGTGGCCTTTACTATGGAGGGAGAGCGTCTCATCGGTGATGCTGCCAAGAACCAGCTAACATCCAACCCTGAGAACACTGTATTTGATGCCAAGAGGCTGATTGGCCGATCCTGGAGTGACTCAACTGTACAGCAGGACATTAAGTACCTTCCTTTCAAGGTAAGTTTCTGAAAATGCCTTAAAGTGATGCTGTTTCCCAAGACATATTCTGTTAGAATTGATTGCTCTAGATTTTTAGCTGGCTTTCCCTTAATAAAATGTATCTTCTAAATTGTTTTAGGTAATTGAGAAGAAGAGTAAGCCTCACGTTCAGGTTGATATTGGTGGTGGTCAAATGAAGACCTTTGCCCCAGAAGAAATCTCAGCCATGGTGCTCACTAAAATGAAGGAAACTGCAGAGGCCTACTTGGGAAAGAAGGTATGATGTCTAAATGAATTAAGCCATCACATTAAGTATGATTTTGTTCAAAATTGATCATTTTCATCACTCCATCCTTCCTGTAGGTCACACATGCTGTGGTCACTGTTCCTGCTTACTTCAATGATGCTCAGCGCCAAGCCACCAAGGATGCTGGTGTCATTGCTGGACTTAATGTCATGAGGATAATCAATGAGCCGTAAGTTAAAACGGAGTAGTTGTCTGTCTACAGTGTTTTGCTGCCCCCTAGGTCTCTGAGGATAATTATAAAGTTACATTAACACTAATGTTAATACAAGTGGTGTTTACGAAACCATTTTTTTTGTTGCGCTGAACTGCAAAATGTCAGTATCTACCATTGCATCTATAAAAGCCTAATTGAGCAATATTTCTTTTCAGAACTGCTGCAGCTATTGCTTATGGTTTGGACAAGAGGGATGGTGAGAAGAACATCCTGGTCTTTGACCTTGGAGGTGGCACCTTTGATGTGTCTCTTTTGACCATTGACAACGGTGTGTTCGAGGTGGTGGCCACCAATGGAGACACCCATCTGGGTGGTGAAGACTTTGACCAGCGTGTCATGGAGCACTTCATCAAGTTGTACAAGAAGAAAACTGGCAAGGATGTTCGCAAAGACAACCGTGCAGTGCAGAAACTACGTCGTGAGGTGGAGAAGGCCAAGCGTGCTCTCTCTGCCCAGCATCAAGCCCGCATCGAGATTGAGTCCTTCTTTGAGGGCGAAGACTTCTCTGAGACACTCACCCGTGCTAAGTTTGAAGAGCTGAACATGGTGAGTACAGTTTGAAAACTGAGCCATTAGTATTGACTTGATCCTGTACCCACACTGCACAGGCTTTCTAAATTATCTTCATTCCATAATTTCATATAGGATCTGTTCCGCTCCACAATGAAACCAGTGCAGAAAGTTCTGGAAGACGCTGACCTGAAGAAGTCAGACATTGATGAAATCGTGCTGGTGGGTGGTTCCACTCGTATACCCAAGATCCAGCAGTTGGTGAAGGAGTTCTTCAATGGCAAGGAACCATCTAGAGGCATCAATCCAGATGAAGCTGTAGCCTATGGAGCAGCGGTCCAGGCTGGTGTGCTCTCTGGAGAGGAAGATACAGGCAAGTCTGGTTGCATATTGTAGCACCTCAATCCGGAGCACTAAGAGTACTTGGTTCTGCTAGTAAAGACTGCTTAAAGTGTATATTAAGCGTGCATGTCTTCTCAAATAGGAGACTTGGTTCTATTGGATGTGTGCCCACTGACTATGGGCATCGAGACTGTTGGCGGTGTAATGACTAAGCTGATCCCAAGAAACACTGTGGTGCCCACAAAGAAGTCCCAGATCTTCTCCACTGCCTCTGACAACCAACCCACTGTTACCATCAAGGTCTACGAAGGTAAGCTTTAATTGGTGAAGTAACCATCTAAATTAAAGTTGAGGCATTTCTTGGTGTACTAAAGTTTGCTAAATGACCTTTTGATAAAGGCTTTGCATCTCAATATGATTTCATCTCCGCAGGTGAGCGTCCCCTAACTAAAGACAACCACTTGCTGGGCACCTTTGACCTGACGGGGATTCCCCCTGCACCCCGTGGTGTTCCCCAGATTGAAGTTACCTTTGAAATTGATGTGAACGGCATCTTGCGAGTGACTGCTGAGGATAAGGGCACAGGTAACAAGAACAAGATCACCATCACTAATGATCAGAATCGGCTTACTCCTGAGGACATCGAGCGCATGGTGAACGATGCTGAGCGATTCGCTGATGAGGATAAGAAGCTGAAGGAGCGCATTGATGCCCGCAATGAGTTGGAGAGCTATGCCTACTCCTTGAAGAACCAGATCGGGGACAAGGAGAAGCTGGGAGGCAAGCTTTCCTCTGAAGACAAGGAGGCAATTGAGAAGGCTGTGGAAGAGAAGATTGAGTGGATGGAGTCTCATCAGGATGCTGATATTGAAGACTTCCAAGCTAAGAAGAAAGAGTTGGAGGAGATTGTCCAGCCGATCGTCAGCAAGCTGTATGGCAGTGCAGGTGGACCACCACCAGAAGGAGGCGAAGAAGACCAACAAGACGAGAAGGATGAGTTGTAGGTGTTTTACCAGCTTTGCTCTTTCCTCCAGCCACTCATTACCCTTGCTTCTCTGCGAGTAGCAAAGGTGAAAGATATTGGACTCATTGACGTATGCTTGGAGGAAAGGAGTGGGAGGTGGGATCTGCTGACTCTCTGGAAAGACTTTTTCAAAAGTTTGTTGAAAAAGGGTGCAAATTCTCTTCGCTGTAAAGTGGAGGTTTAAGTCAGCCTGGACTGAGGCTCACTGCTGCTGTTCTCTTGCAGTTTGAAAGGGGTTTCATGGGGAGGGATAGGCGGGTGGTTATAGGGTTGTGGGTTACTGATGATGTCAGACGAAAAACAATGTTAAAGTTATTTATTTGGATTTGGTTGTACTGGGCTATTGTAGAACAACAATTCTACTGTAAAGGCATTGGAAATAAATGTTTGATACAAATGTATTCGTTTGCCATAATTCCATACTTTTTTTGCATGCACCAAACTGACAGGACTTTTCCTTGCAATATAATTGTTCAGTTTGTGCTAAAGATTAACTAATACTTTTCAGGAGATGAAATCCTGGATCATGGAACTTTTCCTCCCATTCCTGAACCATATTTAATTCCATTAAGTAAAAGTGCCCATCCCATGATCTGACTCGTAGGATTTGATGAAAGCAGGTTCTTTTGGTGGAAACATTGGTTAGAAATGACTAGTCTACACCATGTAACTTAATGGCTACCGTAAATCATGCAAAACTAAAAATAACCAGTGTGATAATTGGCAACATTACATGTCTGCAACCCATACTTTTGTGTACACTAAATGGGTGTTAACACAGTAGAATCACAGTACAAAGTTAAATACAAAAATGTTTTTTACAATATTGCCAGCGATTCGCAGTTACGTAAGCATGGTAACGACGCAGTCGTTGTGGATTACTCCCTGTGTGTCCATGCCCCCAAAGATGAAGCAGAGATGTACAGTCTCAGGTGCTGCAACCTGAGCTTGCTCCTGTTCTCCACTTGCTTCAGTCCTTAGGTGCCATGGCACCACACACATAGAATGATCCAATCGATTGGGGGGAAGGTCACCCTCAAACTTCATCAGGACCCAGCGCTGTCTGTCTACTCAAGATGAGAAAGACAAATGCAGAGCTTGCACTGGTACACTAAACTAGGCCTGTCATTTATGCTTAGTTTAATAAAATTTTATCCTGTGTATGAAAATACAGTATTTAACCAGTTCCTAGATATAAGACTTGTGGCCAAATAGACCATTCTTACCAGTTTGGAATTTGTACATCAAGTTAATTGCCCCTTCTGGAGTGATCCCTCCAAATACGTAAATGTTCTTCCCCAGGGCCAGGGCAGAGTGGGCGGCCATACCTGGAGGTATATCTCCCTTTGCTCGCACACGTTCCCACTTCATGGTTGCTGGATGAGAGACATTTCCATGTACACTACTGATAAAGTGGATATGTACAGGTAGGGCGTACAAAATTCAAGTTGCCTAAAATATCAGTCCACATGGCTGCCTGATTTTTAGTCGCTACACAATTTCTGCACCAAAATTAACATTCAAACTTAACTGTTTATGCAGCTAATTGGAGATTCAAAAATAAATGCTGAGTCCGATGAAGAGTGAAGTCCACAAAAATATAATCAAGACTAGACTATCAAAACAAGTTGAAACACTATGACAAACATTTGGTTAATTACACAACCAAGATTGACTTACTGGTGTCCAGGGAGAACATGTCACCGTGAAACTTTTCCCCAGCCAATCCACCATGAATATAGAGCTTGGATCCCACTGCGACCACCACATGACCATGCCTCATGGAGGGTGAACTACCACGAGTCTCCGGCTGTGACCAAGTCAATGACACTAAGCAGGACAGGAGGTCAACAAACACATGGAATGCAAAATCAGTATCGCTTAGGTGAGACCAGAGGTAAAATAGGCCGAGAAACTTTTGTGTGAAAATGGAAAACACCTGAATCAAATACGTGAAGCTGAGGGTCAATGACAGGTATGGCACCAGTGTCCCCCCCGGAGAAGACGAACAGCCTATCGCCCACACATGCTGAGTTAGTGTGATAGGTCCTGGATGAGGGGGGTGTCCCTTTCACTTGCACGGTCCTCCAAGCCGAACCACTGTCTGGACACATCCAAAAAGGTTTGTTTAGAATGCAGAGTGGAACAGACCCTACATTAAAGGCCGAGATGATGATCTGTCAATTCACTGTGCAAATCAGATGATTTTACACAGTCCATAAGAGAATAATAAGTTCAGCGCTGGCATATCCATGTGTCTTCTTTATGGATTTACATACACAGGGCTTTTAAAACACATGCAATATACTCAATTTTTTAAACTAAATATTTTTTAGGCCAACATTACTTTAGCAACCATTTTCCCCCACAGACATCAGCAGAAGAGAAAGCCTAGATGCTAATACATGTATA